>LVTN01002724.1:2247-30412 GCA_001649415.1 Musa itinerans
AAGAGATAAGTGAAAAATCTGTAAGGGTTGTCTCCTAAGCCCGTCAAAAGGAGTAAAGCTATAAAAGGGTGGTTGGCCTTCGCCTATTGAAGGAATGCCTCTAGTGGACGTCGGTGACCTCATCGGAGGAGGAAGCCAAAAGTGGATGTAGGTCAAGATTGACCGAACCACTCTAAATCTCGGTTTGCATTTACATTCTGCTCTCTATCTTAAACTACAAACTGCCTCCATTACTTTACTTCAACTCTACTTTCGCTTAATATTAAGTTGAAGTATTTTCTGAATCAGCTTTCGCATTGAAATCGTTTTTATCGTACAAACGTAATCTTAAAATCGTCGAAAGTTTTCCGCTGCACTATTTCACCCCCCCTCTTAGTGCTCTTGATCCTAACAGATTCTTTAGATGATGCCCTTCATGGGAGGAACTCTCATAACAACTTATCATAGACCCTCTACTCTCACCAATAAATAACGGTCCTAGGGACTAAATAATATATGTCAACGCAGTTGAGAGATTATGAGTTTGGGCATTAGACTTAGAAGAATGGACATTGTGCCAAGAAGATTGGAATTGCAGAGGTCAACATGCCGATTGGGCAAAAGGTCGCAAAATAGGATGATGCACCGAAGGATTGGATGAAGCGCCGATGAACCAATGACATGCCAAACAACATATGATTAATACTTTGTAATAATTGTCTAGATCAAAGTAATTTTAGTTGTAATTGGGTTGGTTTAGAATGTAATTAGGCCAACTCAATTTGGGGCCAATTGGGCCTAAAGTGGGATTGTTTTGGGCCAAGAGAAAGGCTCAATCAGTGACCCAAAAGTTGGGTTAGGAAGTGGCACCGCTAGTGGCTCAGTCTTTGAGACAGTCTCCAAGACACAGTCAGTGATACAGGTGGTAGCACTGCCCAACACAAGCGGTGGTACCGCCAGTACCCGGGAAACCCGGGATGAGACATTTCTTTGCTCTAATTTTGAAGCCATTTGGGGTCTATAAATACCCCAACTATTCCTGCATGGAGTAGCAAGAATTTGAGCATAAATGGGTTGTTATATTGAGTTAAAAAAGTGTCGTTCACTAATTCACCCCCCCCTCTTAGTGTTGTTCTTGATCCTAACAAATACAAATCCTGAAGTGAACTTCCTACTGTCGAGGTAACTTACAAAATCAGCATCTGAATATCCCATCAATTTAAGCTGATATGATATCCTATAGATGAGCATATAATCTTTCATCCCCTATAGATATCTCATTACTTTCTTTAAAACTTTTCAATGTTCTATTCTTGGGTTGCTTTGATATCTACCCAGCATTACAACTACAAAACTAATATCTGGTTGTGTACCTATTTGAGCATATAATAAACTTCCAACTATATAAGGAATATTCTTCATTTGATTCCTTTCTAGGTAATTTTTTAGGCACTGATTTTTGCTGAAATTTTCACCTCTAGTAATAGGTATATTATTAACTGAGTAAAGCTACATATTAAATCTCTCAAAGATATGATTAATATATCCTTTTTGAGACAGTTCTAATACTCCTTGAGATCTATTCCTGAATATCTCAATGTCAATAACATATGTTGCCTCATTTATATCAACTATCTTAAAGTTCTTACTGAGAAATATTTTGGTTTTATGCAATAAACTAAGATCACTACTGACAAGTAAAATATCATCCACAAATAAGACCAATATAATAAACTTGCTCCTACTTACCTTCAAATATATGTACTGATCAATAGTATTTTTCTTAAATCCAAAAGAAATAATAGTATCATGAAACTTTACAAACCATTTTGTTTAGAGGCTTATTTATGGCCATAAATGGATTTATTAAGTTTACAAGCCCAACTTTCTTTTTCCTTTCCTATGAATCCTTTAGGTTGTTCTATATCTTTATTCAGAAATTCTATTTTCACATCCATTTGGTGTAACTCAAGATCATAATGAGCTATTAATGTCATGACAATTCTCAATAAGTCCTTTATAAAAAATAGAGAAAAAGTCTCGTTGTAGTCGATATCTTTTTTTTGAGAAAAACCTTTGACCACAAATCTAGCTTTATATCATTCGATATTATTGGGTAATTTAATAAGTTCCCAAACACCATTCTGGTCCACTGATTTTAACTCTTCTTTTATTTTATCATACCATTCTTCAGAATCATTACTTTCTATGGCTTAAGAAAACGATAAGGGGTCTCTTTTTATTCCTATATCATAACTTGTAGATATACCAAATAATTATTAGAAATGACATGTTTCCTTTTCCTTTGAGATCTTCTCAAAGCCGCCAATTATGATTGTTCTACAAGATCATCAGCGACGACATCAATATTATGTGAGAGTTCATCGATGTTATTTTATTATTCATTCTCGTTAATTCTCTCATTGATTTGAGGAACAACAATTTTTCGAATAGGAGATGATACGGGAGAATTAACTGAATCTCCTCGATATCAAATTTTATCATTCAAGATTTTTCACTTTGATTTCGTCATTTTCTAGTAAACTTGTATTACTAGATTCTACTATCCTCGTACTATGATTAGGACAAGAAAATCTGTATCTCTTGAATTTTTCTGGATAACTAATAAAATATCAAAAAATAGTTCTTGGATCCATTTTTTTTCAGGTGGATTAAATACTCTTATTTCTGTAGGATACTCCCAAATATGTAAATGTCTCAAACAGGGTTTTCTACTAATTCATAACTTAAATACAGTTGATGGAACTGACTTACTAGGAACCCTGTTCAATATGTACATAGCTATCCTAAAAGCTTCACTCCATATTGACTCAAGTGCAGAGGAATAACTCATTATGCTCCTAACCATATCCATAAGAGTATGATTTTGCCTTTCAACAACACCATTATGCTATGGCACACCTAGTGATGCATATTGAGCACAAATACTCCATTGATCTAGGAATCTAGCAAAAAGACTAACATTCTGATCGGATTCATCACATATGCCATAAAATTCATCACCTCTATCAGATTTGATAATTTTAACTTTTCTATCTATATTTATCTATCGACCTCATTTATGTACACCTCAAGAGTATCAACGGCTTGAGAAATTTCATGTATTAGATAAACATAACCATATCTGTGTTAAAAAATCTGCGGTGACATTACATGCGTAGTAGAAGAACAGAAAACAAAAATCCTAGAATTTTTCACAGAAAAAAAGGTTTCATTGTCGTGCAAAAATTGGTGAGCAAAAATCCGTGAAATTGAAAACTACACGTGTAAGAAAGATATGTTACCTAGGGAGATCATATATCCCTCAAAACCTACAGATCTGTGGGAATAGATGGAGGAGGTCAACTATCCTCCTCCCTGGCGGTGATCCACATGGTAGGGGCTGTGAAGACACTCCTCAAATAGTTGCCCAAATCTCTTCCTTGTGCACACCATGCAATCAAGAAGGGGTTGCCCCTTCTTGCTGTCCACACACCCTAAATAGAGGTTGTAGGTTGAGAAGGAGAGGGGGAGAGGGGAATTGGAGATAGCGGCCAAAAAGCCTAGCCCATGACCCTTTGGTTCTCTCCTATTTATAGAGGCTTCCTATCAACTTAACCATAATGAATCCTACAATAATCTATCATTGGCTCTTATTGGATCTCATCCATAAGATCCAATAATTCAGGGGCTTATTGGATATCCAATAAGATATAGGCTCCGACGGATATCTCATATTCGAACCTCTACTCGTCGCAACACCTACCATATGTGTATGACCATTTAGGCCTAATATTGAGCTGGTCATGAGTTATACTTGTCAGAACTCCTTCTAGCTCTGTGAATTATTATCTCCATAATAATTCACTCGACTCATCGACTACGAACGTACTAGGCCACTACGTCATAATCCCTAAACGATATAAGGGAATCCAATCTTTTAGACATATCTGTCCTTAGTTATCATGTATCTATAATCCCTTATCCATCTAATATCCAAAAGACCATATTTTGGACATAGGGTTATCAAGCTCATACAGTTTCTACTCGAGTCTCACTCTAATCAGATTCTCTCGGAGAACTTTTTCTCTCTCAATCCAAATAACCTTGGCTAGGGATTTGTTTGAGCAAGAATACATGAGATATTTCTCTCATGACACTAAGAGAGGATGATATTCTATCGACACTCAATAGCCTTCGTAAGGTTAGCTATCACTCCCGATGACCGGTTGTGCTAGATTTAGAACTTCCAAGCCTATAAGTTCGATATCAAAGAGTGGAGTACTCATATAGGATATCCTTGGTGTCTCAAGTCTAAGGATCAGATACACCACTGAGATGATAGAATCGTTGTCTAACAATAAGGCATCATCAACCATTTAGCATTCCGTAAGCGGATCAATCAGTAAACTCATTCTCCAATGAGCACATGCATTGTATCCCTAGTGTCCCCACACGAGCAGATATAAAACTAGCCACATTTATCATATGGATGGGTATACAGCACACTAGTCTGTCCGGTTATCTCGATGTCCTTCTCTAGTAACCTATAATTGGGATTATTTAGGGTTTGTATTTAAAGGTGAATCGGTCTTATTATCGTGATCTCATTACGATCCAATTCTTATTGCATAGATCCATCGACATCACAATATATATACAACAAAGAATATAAAGTAATAAAATATCAAATAATATAATAAATAAAAATAGTGCATATCATGTCATATGTGTCATCACTGGCTTATAGGGCACCTATGACTAGCAATCTCCCACTTAACCTAAAGTCAATCACATACGTGTCTGATCCCTATCAGACCCCTATAATACTCAAATACGATATGAGACAACAACTTTGTCAATGGATCTGCGATGTTATTTTTGGATGGAACTCTTTCCACCACTATATCTCTTCGGGCCACGATCTCTCTAATAAGTAGAAACCTCCTAATACCACTTCTGATGAGACCTAAGTTCTCTCATTTGAGCTATCGCCTTGTAGTCGTCATAATATAAGGGAATCAACCTCTCATTGCTCGGCATGACTTCTAGATCTGTGATGAGCTTCTTCATCCAAACTCTCTCCTTTGCTGCCTCTACCGTAGTAATGTACTTCACTTTTGTGGTCATGTCAGCAGTAGTATCTTGAGAGCATACTGCTCCTCCATTCAGGGTGAACACATACCCTGAATTAGACTTGTTATCGACTTAGGATTGAAAACTGGAGTCCATATAGCCCTCAATCTTGAAGCTACTACCTCTATATATTAGTAAAAAATCCTTAGTCCTTCTTAAGTATTTAAGGATATACTTTATTGCTAGTTATAGGTGCCCTACAAGCCAATCATGTGAGTGATAACAAGTGTGACATGACATGCAGTCTTTTTACTTATTATGGTATTTTCTCACCTTATATTTCTTGATGCATAAATATATTATGATGTCCATGGATCTGTGTAATGAGAATCAAATCATGATGAGATTACAATAATGAGATCGATTCACCTCTAAACACAGACTCTAAATAATCCTGGTCATAGGTTACTTGAGAGGGATATTGAGATAACTGGACAAACTAGTGTGTTGTATACCCATCCATATGATGGAGGCAGTTGGTCTCATAGTTACTTGTGTGGGGACACTAGGGATACAATGCAGGTGCTCATTGGAGAATAAGTTCACTGATTGATTCGCTTATAGAATATTGTATGGTTGATGATACCTTATTATCAAATAGTGATTTTTTTGTCCCAATGGTGTAGCTGGTCCTTAGACTTGAGACACCAAGAATGTTCTGTATGAGTACTCTACTGTTTAATACTAGACTTATAGGTTTAGAAATTTCAGATCTAGTACAACCGGTTATCGGGATTGGCGGCCAACCTTACGAGAGCTATTGAGTGTTGATAAAGGATCATCCGCTCTCCATATCATGAGAGAAATATCTTATGTATTCTTGCTCAGACAAATCCTTGGCCAAGGTCATTCGGATTGAAAGAGAAAGAGTTCTCCAAGAGAATCCGATTATCGATAGAATATCATCGGGAGTCATAGCTAACCTTACGAAGGCTATTGAGTGTCGATAGAATATCATCCTCTCTTAGTGTCATGAGAGAAATATCTCATGTATTCTTGCTCAAACAAATCCCTAGCCAAGGTTATTTGGATTGAGAGAGAAAAAGTTCTCCGAGAGAATCTGATTAGAGTGAGACTCGAGGAGAAACTATATGAGCCGGACAACACCATGCCCAGTGTACGGTCCCTAGGATATTAGATGGATGAGAGACTATAGGTATATGGTAACTGAGGATATATAGGTCCAAAGAATTAAATTCCCCTATATCGTCTAAGGACTGGTGTAGTGGCCTAGCATGTCCGTAGTCGATGAGTCGAGTGAATTATTATGGAGATAATAATTCACCGAGCCAGAAGGAGTTCTGACAAGTATGACTCATGGCCAGCTCAATATTGGGCCTAGAGGGTGTTAAGACCCTAAGGTCTTATCGTAAAGGAAAGAAGAGAAAATGGGATGATCACTTCGAGGGGATCGACCTCTTTGATCACTTCGAGGGGATCAGCCTCCTAGGATTTGTCAAAAGACTAAATAGTATTTTTCATAAACAGCCGAAAAGAAGCAGTTACGTCCCTATTTATAGAGTTCCAACTTTAACTAAACTAAACAGACTTAATAAATAAGCACAAAAAATAAAAGGATCCTAACAATTTTGTCTTCGTCAATTCAGCCTTGTCCTCAAGGCCGAGCAGCATCAAATTCTGGAAACTTCTCCTTTAGCATGCTGTAGGACTCCCAAGTGGCATCTTCCTTTGGTAAGTTGGCCCATCGCACTAGCACTTCAGTTATAGGATGTCTGTGGTACATTACAACTCGTCGATAAAGTATAGGTTGTGGTTGAGCTTGAACTTCCCTAGTAGTAGAAGTGTCCGGCAAATGGCGCTGCACTATCGCATCTTCACCCAACTTCCTCTTAAGGTATGAAACATGAAAGACTGGATGCATTTTAGAGCTAGTAGACAAATCTAAGCGGTAGACAACTAGTCCAATGCATTCTAATACCTTATAAGGCTCAAAAAATCGAGGAGACAGCTTCATGGAAGTTTGCTTGTAGGGTTGAAGACGAAAGAAAACCCAATCACCCACGGTAAACTCTCATTCACTTCGGTGTTTATCAACTTATTGTTTCATTCTTGTTTGTGCGGTTGTGAGATTATCCTTTAAAAGTTGAATAATCTTGTTTCTATCAATCAATTCCTTGTCCACTTGATCAACTTTAGAAGAATCGGGTATATATTTTGTAATTGTAGGCGGGGGTTGACCATAAACTGCTTCAAATGGAGTCATTTTAATAGAAGAATGGTAAGAGGTATTAATCCATTCATTCAGCTTGTCACTAGTAAAGTATCAGAGGTACTTTTCTAGGCACCTGTTTACCACTTCAGTTTGCCCATTTGTTTGTGGATGATAAACAGTGCTCATATTCAGTTGAGTACCCTATAAACGGAAAAGTTATGTCCAAAAGGAGCTAGTAAAAACCTTGTCTCTGTCACTAACAATGGAACGAGGACTCCTATGCAATTTAGCTATGTTTTCCACAAAAATATGAGCAACACTTGCAGCAGTGTAAGGATGTCGTAAAGTACAGAAATGAGCATACTTTGTAAGCCTATCCACGACTACAAGTATAATACTTTTTCCTTGAGATGGTGGGAGTCTGTCAATGAAATCCATAGATATGTCGGTCCAAGTAGCATCAGGAATAGGGAGGGGTTGTAGCAAGCATGGGGTGGCTACTGTCTCACTTTTGTGACGTTGGCAAATATCACATTCTACAACAAATTTCTTGATAAAATTTTTCATACCTTTCCAATAAAAAAGTTGTCGGACTCACTTATAAGTGCGAAGAAATCTCGAGTGACCAGCAATTGGTGATGAATGGAACTCCTTTAGAATTATCTCTTGGCAAGAAGAATGTGGGGCAATAACTATTCGGCCTTTATAGCGTAAGTCCACCGAATCCCAACTATAATTTAGGACAGAACCTGGGGCTTCTTCTAATTTTTTAGGGATATTTTTGATCTTAGGATCATCTAACCATTCCCTTCTAATAACTTCTAAAGTCTCACAAATAGGAATAGAAATAGCTACCAGTTTAGCTTGTTCTGGAAGGTGTGAGAGTGCATTTACAATTAAATTCTCGCTCCCCTTTTTATAAATGATCTCATAATTAAATCCCAGTAGTTTTGTGACCCATTTCTGTTGCTCTAAAGAAGAAATCTTTTGCTTTAGAAAATATTTGAGGCTTTTGTGATTAGTGCATATTTGAAACCGCCGACCAATTTGGTAGGGTTCCCATTTTGTGACTACATGTATAATGGCTAACATCTCCTTATCATAAATAGATAAACTCATATGGGAAGGGGAAAGAGCCTTACTAGTGTAAGCAATAGGTCGGCTTTTCTGCATTAATGCAACCCCTATTCCAGCTCCAGAAGCATCAGATTCAATCACAAACAACTTATTAAAATCGGGTAGAGCAAGCACTGGTGTAGTAGTCATTGTAATTTTCAAGAAATGAAATGCCTGAGTTGCCTTTTCTGACCATATGAATGCATCTTTCTTCATAAGTGATGTCAAGGGAGCACTAATTTTGCCATAATTCTTCATAAACTTTCGATAATAGCCCGTTAGTCACAAGAACCCTCTTAAAGCTTTGATCGACTTTGGAATTGGCCAGTCTATCATCACTTAGATTTTTGAAGGATCAACTGCAACACCCTTTTGAGATATGTAGCCCGTTAGTTCCAAGAACCCCCTTAAAGCTTTGATTGACTTTGGAATTGGCCAGTCTGTCATCACTTGGATTTTTGAAGGATCAATTGCAACACCCTTTTGAGATATGATATTGCTGAGGTACTCAACCTCTAGTTGCCCAAAACTACACTTGGATTTCTTGACAAAAAGACCATGCTCACGAAGAATATTAAAGACAATTCGTAAATGTAATAAATGACTTTCTAGGGAAGGACTATATATTAAAATATCATCAAAGAAAACCAAAACAAACTTACGGAGATGAGCTCGAAATATATCATTCATTAAACTCTGGAAGGTAGATGGCACATTGGTTAAACCAAAAGGCATTACTAGAAACTCATAATGGCTGTTATGTGTCCTAAAGGCAGTTTTCTGAATATCACCTTCATGTACTCTGATTTAATGATAGCACGATCGTAGGTCCAATTTAGTGAAAACCTGAGCTCCTCCCAATTCGTCCAACAGTTTATCCACTACTGGAATAGGATATTTATCTTTCACTGTAATATTGTTGAGTACTCAATAGTCTACACACATCCACCATGAGCCATCATTCTTTCTGACCAATAAGATTGGGGAGGAATATGAGCTAATACTAGCTCGTATAACTCCTATTTTGAGCATCTCTATGACAATCCTCTCTATCTCTGTCTTTTGAAAATGTGGATATCTATAGGGCCGGACATTGGTTGGTGCTTTCCCGGGTAATAGTGGGATCCGATGATCATGACGTCTAAGAGGTGGAAGTCCGTGTGGCTCTGCAAATATATATGCAAACTCTGTAAGCAATGATTCAATATTTCTAGTTGGGATATGCACTGTCATTTCCTTTTCAATGTTCTGAAATTGCACCAAGAATCCATTGTGTGTCTTGCGGAGGACCCACTCCATCCGATGGCTAGTGATAGTTGTA
This sequence comes from Musa itinerans, assembly GCA_001649415.1. Classification (NCBI taxonomy): domain Eukaryota; kingdom Viridiplantae; phylum Streptophyta; class Magnoliopsida; order Zingiberales; family Musaceae; genus Musa; species Musa itinerans. The sequence goes on from LVTN01002724.1 coordinate 11,973, forward strand.
ACCTTACCTCCGCGTCTTCCCTTGAGAGTCACTTGCTTTCTATTAATAAAGAACTTCATAATTAGTTTAGAAAAAATCCATGAGACATCACCTAGGGTTGATAGCCTTGCAAAGTTAGTTTTATCTTTGAGCACTTGCTATCACAAGTTAAAATCCGTCTATCGGCGACCTTGACTTCAAATTTGTCACAACATTCGATGTGGTAAGCTAATCGGGCTGCAACTTTCCTATCCATAAAATTATTAGTGCTACCTGTATCAATCAAAACAGTAACAGGCTGGTGTTTCAGTGTTCCCCCAATTTTCATAGTTTGTGGGTTAGAGTAGCCAGCCAATGCATGCACTGTATGTGTGATGGCTTTAACATCTTCATTAGTTTCCACACCTTCATGATCGGAATCCGGTGTTTCTACTTTTGGTTCCTCCTTGATCGGTTCAATCATCAAAAGTTTTCCTTGTTTGCATCGGTGCTCCTTACTCCACTTTTCATCGCAATGCCAGCACAAACCCTTCACTAACCTTTCTTTGAGTTCTTCTCGGGTTAGTCTATAAGTGTTAGGATTTCGACTAGGAGTAGATGGGTTGGGTTGCCTGCTGATCACCTGTTATTGGCACCTTTGTTTCGACGATATTCTATACTGATTTTTTTCTCATGGAAGCGTGCAAATGAAATCGCAACTATCATAGTGCGGGGTTGACAAGCCTTAACTTCACACTGGATATTTGGAATAAGCCCTTTAATAAATATACTCAGAAGTTATCGTTCTGACCAATCTCTAGCTTGATTTGACAATCTTTCAAACCTACTCTAATATTCCAACACTATAAAAGTCTGACAAATTTTGACGAGCTAGCCATCAATATTCTCATATTCAGATGGGCCAGCAACATTTTCATATTCCCATTTGGTATCAAAGCAGTGATCCTCGCTACAGTTATCTTCATCTTCAAAAAAGAGAGAGAGAGAGAGAGAGAAGAAGAAGTCGCAGCCACGCACCCCTACTTTCGGCTAGCCCACCCACCACTGCTACTCTTTGGCCAACGACCGACTCTACCCCACTTCCTGGCCAGAGTCCATCGCCGCCTGTCGCCTCCCACCTGAGCCACCACCGTTGCCTCCTTCTCCACCGCCTCCCGCCTCCCCTTGGGTTGCAACCGCAACTGCTCGACCTCCCCTCCTCGGTGATCATTGGTGATGCTGCTCCTAGCCGTGCCACCACCGCTGCCTCCTTCTCCATCGCCACCCGCCTCCCCTTGGGTCGCAGCCATAGCCGCTCGACCTCCCCTCCTCGCGGCGACCAAAATAGGGCAACCGAGAAAGGGCCGCCATCGCTATTCTCGGCCAGCGGACCACCCTTTGGCAACGCCTAGCCACGGCACCCCTTTGCTACTCCTCGCCCTCGATGACCTTGCTCCCAACTACACCACCACTGTTGCCTCTCAACCCCGGCAACAACCTTTCCTTCTGCGGTGTGATAGAAACAGAGCTCCCTTTGTTGCCGCAACCCCCCATCGATCCTTGCATGACCCTCGCTGCCTCCTCCACCGTCGGCACTGCTTCCTGGCCGCTCGACCACAGCTGTCGCTGCTCCTCAGCCACCAACCTTCCCCTCTCCAGCACTGCCGCCCCTGCTTCCCGGCAGCCTGCACCCTTGCTTCAGCCCATCGCTCCCCCTTGCTCTGATACCAAATGTTAAGACCCTAAGGTCTTATCGTAAAGGAAAGAAGAGAAAATGAGATGATTACTTCGAGGGGATCAGCCTCCTAGGGTTTGTCAAAAGAATGAATAGTATTTTTCATGGACAATTGAAAAGAAGTAGTTACATCCCTATTTATAGAGTTTCGACTTTAACTGAACTAAAAAGACTCAATAAATAAACGCAAAAAATAAAAGAAAAGCATAGAAAATAAAAGGATCATAATAGAGGGTCACACACATATAGTAGGTGTTGCGATGAGTAGAGGTTCGAATATGAGATATCTTTCAAAGCCCATATCTTATTGGATATCCAATAAGCTCCTGAATTATTAGATCCTATATATGAAATCCAATAAGAGCTAATGAGACATTATTAGAAAGAGATCCACTAATATAAGAAGTTTTGGTAATTGGATGGAGATCCATACCCAATATGGCATGATCCATTATAGTTAAGTTGATAAGGGATCTCTATAAATAGGAGAGAACTAGAGGGCCATTATCATGCCCCCTGAATTTAATTCTCATTTAGGAGGTGTAAACCTAACTCAAAATTGATAATATTAGAATTCAACAAATAATCCAGGATCTAAACACACATTTGAGAATACTAAGAAAACATTCAAGTCAGAATTCACCTCTACAATCCACAATTCACAAAACCTATGCAGTTTAGAATCATACATCATATCACTTAATGATTCATAAAATCCAAAGTCTACTCAACTAAACCATAACCACATCATAAATATATAGTTGTGGGAATCTATACAATCACAAAACCAACATGCACCACATGTTTATATCATTACACAATTTTAACTTAACATTCCCAAAATCCTAACATGAGAGGTACTTTTCAAACATTTAAAAAACTCATAAGTTCATATTTACCATAAAGGGCAAAGCTATAATTTGACCAAAAACCCTAATCTACTGCTTGTGTCATCGTCGTATGCGTGGCCGTTGTTGAATGTGCGACTATCGTCGTGCGCAGCCTTTGCCCATACGAGGCTACTGCTTAGATGCAGTTGCCGCTTGGGTGCGACTGCTGCCCGTGCACTACTGCTGCCTGGACATGGCTTCTGCTTGTGCACGACCACTACTATGCAGTCGTTGCGTGTGCACACTGCCACCCGTGCAGTTGCCTGCGTGCTTATGCACGGTTGTGCCCGCGTGCTATTGTTGCCCGTATGTGGTTGTCGCTTACACGATCGGCCCAACGTTTGGCCTGCGATCATTGCCAGAGTGGCCGCTGTGATGTGTGATCAATTACAACGTACTACTAGTCGCTTAGCGACCATTTGAGGTCGTTGTTGTTGCTGTAGCGCCCACGTTGCCCGATGCAACCGTTGCCGCCACCAAATCTATCGTAGCGACCGTATACATCGAGGTCGGCAACGGTGTGGCACAACGACCATCATTGCTTCGTGATCATCGAAGATTGCATTACAAAGAATCTTTCATCGCCCGCAAGTAAGTGACAAGATAGAAAAGATAGGAATTTAAATCAATAAAATATATGGATCATTTAAGCATCGTAAATAAAAATAATAAATCTAATATATTTAATCTCAAGAATCTAGGTTTTGATATAAATTGTAAGCAGAAAATATGTGATATGCCATATGTAATGCGAAAAAACTTTTATGCGAGGATTGAAATCAAATAATATTAGATCGGATTTACAACGTATACCTTTTGATACCATCTGAAAAGATCTTTGTGTGATTTGCAAAGACACTATCCCCCGGATCCGAATATCATAATGACGTCAATATGCAAGGACAACTAAATACTCCTCCTCTCTTCCTATCTTTTCACAGAACCACTATTATTGATGATTTAGGGTGGTTGAGAGAGAAATTGTAATTTCTCAACTGTGTCCTCTATGATATATATTATTTAGTCCTTAGAGGTAATATCTATATATAAGCGAGAGCAATGGGTCTATGATAAATTATTAGGAGAATTCCTTCCATCAAGAACATCCCCTAAGAAATTATATTATAATATAATTTTTTTTTTATTAGTCAATATCGAATCCAATTAATTCTATATATATCTTATCTAATTATAAATGATCACATAATCTAAAAGGATGATCATGATAGACAGGAATTGCGAGAGAATGTAAGGGAGGCGGTAATGCAGATGGTGGTGCATGCCTTCTCGGAGTTCTACGAGTAGCTTCGGACGATGTTGAGGAACTTCGGTGCCGCAACGGTGGAGGTGGTGTGGATCTCGCCCAAGGACATTAGGAACCGAGTCTCCGGGGTCTTTGGTGGCTTGACCGGGTCCTCCTGATCCAATTACTCGAATCGATCCAGTATTCCGAATAAAGGATTTCTTATTGCATTATCTGAAATTAATATATTATTTAGAAAGATAGTTGACTATTCATAGTTAAATTGGGTTGGTCATGATCTGTCTCGCTTAAGATGTGTGGAAGACACCATCTTGAAGAAGCATATTTAGCCCTGGTTGTGCTGAAAAAATAAGGTTGCAGCAGGGCGTCTTGGCTGGTGTTTCAGCTCCCACGTTGCTCTCGTGAGGTCTATTACTTCATATATCTGATCCAATTTGGTAACTTATCTGTGAATTAAATAATATAGTTAAGGTGTTTAGGCGTCTTTTACTTTTCCCTTAATCAATTTAAATCTATGCTTCTTAAATTTGAAGCCATACAGATATCATTTGTTTTCTTACGTTATTCCTTTAGTGCATTGACTGCTTTGCGATGAAGCCTCCGTTGCCCCAAAACTTTATTCCTTCGCCCGATCTCCACCTAAAGCTTTTACCCTCGGCAACTGTCATCAATCTTAAAGTCTGTCTGACGGTTGTAGATTAGCGTAGGACCACTTGCCGGACCGGCTCAAGAGCGAAGACAATAGACCGTGCCTTCGCCCACCGACTTCATCTCGCAGTCTTCGCTGGTCTCCACTCAATCGATAGTCTCTCTCTCTCTCTCGCCGACGCGGTCGCGAAGGTGTAGTATTGATCTCCATGGCGAGGCCACTACGGATTCATCTTCTCCCGCTCCTTCTCGTCGTTCTCTCTTCGATCTCTTCGTCCCTGGCGGAGATCAAGAACCTCAAGATCTCCTCCGACTCCCGGGCGACCATCCTCTTCGAGAAGTTCGGCTTCACCCCTCGCGGAGAGGTGACCATCGCCGTCTCCGATGTCTCCGTCTCCTCCGCCCTCGGCACCCCCGACCCCGCCCTCCTCGGCTTCTTCCTCCTCTCCGACGAGAGCCTCATCCAGGCGGCCTACGATTCCCAGCATGATCACCGCTCGAACCCTAACCCTAATCCCGGACCCAACCTGGGATGCGTGCTTCATAGCACCTACGTTCGCCTCCTATTCACCTTTGCCGACCTTTCCCCGGGTTCCTCCGTCGCGTTGAATCGCTCCTTCCCCGTCTCCCACCCGGACGAGTACAGTCTCTTCTTCGCCAATTGTGCCCCTGAGACCGCGGTCTCCATGTCCGTCTTCACGGAGATGTACAACGCCCGCCCTGATGGCTCCCGCGACTTCCTCTCCGTCGGCCAGTCCCCTGTTCCTTCCCTCTACACCTTCTTCGCCGCCGCTTACATCGCCTTCTTTGCCGTCTGGATCTACCTCACCCTCTTCAAGAACCGCCTCGCCGCACACCGGATCCACCACCTCATGGCCGGCCTTCTCCTCACCAAGGCCCTCAACCTTGTCTTCGCTGCTGAGGACCAGCACTACATTCGCCAGACCGGCACCCCCCACGGGTGGGACGTCCTCTTCTACCTCTTCCAGTTCCTAAAAGGCGTCCTCTTGTTTACCGTCATCATCCTCATCGGCACTGGCTGGTCCTTCCTCAAGCCCTTCCTCCAGGAGCGAGAGAAGAAGGTGCTAATGATCGTGATCCCTCTTCAGGTCATCGCCAACATCGCGTCAGTCGTGATTGGAGAGACCGGGCCCTTCATCCGAGACTGGGTCACCTGGAATCAGGTCTGCCTCCTCATCGATGTCATCTGCTGCTGCGCCATTTTGTTCCCTATCATCTGGTCAATTAGATCTCTCCGTGAGACCTCAAAGACCGATGGAAAGGCTGCCAGGAACCTCGCCAAGCTCTCGCTTTTCCGCCAGTTCTACATTGTGGTGATCGGGTATCTGTACTTCACGAGGATTGTGGTTTATGCGCTAAAGACGATTGCATCTTACAAGTACCGATGGGTCAGTGTGGCAGCTGAAGAGACAGCGAGCCTTGCCTTCTATATCTTCATGTTTTATATGTTTAGGCCAGTGGAGAAGAATCAGTACTTCGTTCTTGATGACGAAGAGGAAGAGGCTGCGGAAATGGTGCTGCGCGAGGAAGAGTTCGAGCTCTGAAAGTCTGCGGATTCATTTGTATGTTTGCTTCCTGGTGTGGTCTCTATTCTTATTTAGTAATGTTGTTCTATAGAATGAAAAAGCTTAGCAGTTCTTGTACTTTTCTATGGTCCATTAGAATCTTGGATGCACCATCCATTGCTCTGCTTATCTTATTTTTCCTTATGAATCTAAGTTTTTATAGTGTTCTCTCCTATCTTGGTGGCTACGAAATATCTGCAGATAAGATGTGAAGCATTGTGGACTACTGAGACAAACTCTTGCATACACTGATCACATGATTAGGTTTTGCCTGAATTGGCAAAGAGAAAAATGGAGATTCATACAAATTGCTTAGACAAAAAATGTAGGGTTGGACATAAAGTGTGTCATTATATGAATTCAGCTGGTTATCATATGGATTAGGTATAGCAGACCATGTTCCAAATTGCATTGCAATTCTGCATTACTGGATTGTCAAGAGAAGACATAGGTATTTATAGATATCACTAGCCAAATATGTAGTCAGACACAATTAGTGTTGTGAGCAGATTATTACATGTCAGCAAGTATAAGAGAGCTCATGAGAGGGCTCTAGGAACTCAGAAACTTTAGCAGGTTATCTTTCTTGTACAGTGACTTTTAGGTTGTAGCGGATCAGATAAAATCAGGAGTTTGCATTATTAAAGCATATGCTAACTTTTTTCTTAATTGGGGTACCTTCAGTAAACGAGACAGAGAAGAGGATTGTGGTTCATTTTCTAATATGTTGCGACATTATACTTTCGATAGATCAGATGAGCCTTCCCAGAAAGGGAATACCAATATGAGGTAGCATCATTTTAGAAGATTAACTACAAGTTTAGGACAGGTATGAAATGGGACAAATACTTTGCCATCATTAAACAATCTTTTCATTTTCATATATACCTTAGGAGAAAGGAAAGGTTTCTAGAAATGTGTCTCTTTTAATGTTGTCAGAGATATTTAAAACATTCTTTTTTATTTTTGTTTTTTTTCTGACTTTATGCCTGGAGATCTTAGAAATACTATTAGCATTATTCTACCTCTTTAAGTATGTTATTAAGTTGAAACATATATCTCACAAATGATTTTTTTGTGTAACAATGACCAAAAAAATATCTAGAGGCACTGGAAGTTTGATTTGAATTGGTTAGCATGAGCTTGTTGTGAATTCATAGCTGTCTTGTTTAATAGTCTTAGGGAGAGCTCATCAAATATGTGTCAGGACCAAAATCATCTAGAGATGATACAATCGAAATTGGCAAGATTAATTGGAGGATTGGTGGGATCAGAATTGCTAGGGAAACAATCTAAAATTTAAGAAATATAAGAAGTCATAAAATGAGCACAAAATTAAAAATAAAGTGCAATTTGAGGAAATAAAATATTATACACTAAAAACTCTTATACTTTAGTGTTCTGTAAGATATCTAACTTCTAAAAAATTACATTGAAACTATAATAAAGAAGATAAAAATAGTATAGTAGAAAAATAAAAAAGCAATGGTAAATAATTCATTATTGTAATTTGATATACTTATAAAACATCAATTTTATTATTTAGTACAAGGATATTAAATAATTGTCATAAAAAAGATGCAAAAGTTATCCACCTGCAGCTTTGAATATATTGACATCCTATTATGGCCTTGTTGGTTCTCAAATTATCATACAGAGGCTTGGTCAATGTAAAAACTAATAAAATCATTTGAAGAGAGCACCAGCAAAATTTATTGCAGAAAATTATTATAATTTCACCACTGGATTGCTCATGAACAGATACATGTTACCATCAAACACAGAAAGTTGTGAACTGTACAGAGTTGATGGAAAACTCATCTTTGCGTGGCACAACAAATTCTCTATTTTAATTCATTCATTAGGTGCCGCTACAAAAATTTCATGGTTACGGTTTTGGTGTAGTAATTGTTCATTTGTGATTATATTCCTCTTAATCCTTTTTTTTCCCCATGTTTTGATAGTGTTCCATCAAGTGAGTTCTCATTCTTTCTAAATGCTTTGTTCAAATTTTACATCTTTTAGCTGGTTTACCACAAAGCAGTTAGTTGGTATTACTTGCATGGTGCAAGGTATGCTTATTTTGATGCAAGGTTGGTGAGTCAGACTATTCCAGTGGAGTTGAGATGTGAGTCTTTTAGGAGATCTGAGTTGGCAAAAATCAGATACAAGCAATGGATAGAAATAAAATTTATATAGTGTCTGCCATGCCACTGCCATGATTCATATTGCTTTACATAGCACACATTTTGTGCCATGCCGTTTATTGATACTGGTCAAAATTTGTATACTACACCCACACACAAGTCCAAATTCTGATTCTTATATTGTGACCATGGTAAAATGCAGCTACTAAACATGACTTTTTTTGGATGTAAATTTTGTCTGGAAAGTTGGAGGGAAGTTTGATAGATTTTTCTACCCAACTAAATTGTTGCAACTACCATTTAAAATGCTGATGTGCTATCCCAAGGGTGATGAATTTTCCTATACTTGTTTGATGGATTCTGTGCTGCCTCTTCTTCTGAGAAGTTGGTTCGAGAATACATCTGAATGCCTGGTGTTATGTTGGAGGTAGATTTCTCTATTAGTCCAAGTTTATGTTTACAGTCTGATAATGTGTTACATTATTGGTTGTTTTTGGTCCTTTTCAAGTTAGATTGAACTAACTGTGACATTATGCCACGATATGATTCAATTCGATGAGATAATTGACCCCATAAGCTTATTGAGTCTGTATCACTGATTCAGATTCAAGATAGGCAAGTCCACTTTCCGTAACAAGATAACTAATCAAATAACTTTATAGATCATGAATCATTGACCCCAGAGACTGAAATCTCATCCAAGTTAAACTGATTGTAACTCCTGTGAAAATAAATTGGAATGTTACATGAGCTCTCTTGAGTTGGTAGTGGTTATTATCTTTCAACAGAATCATCCACATAAACCACCCTGGAGAGCTACAAAAGCTGCAAACATACAAATCTTTCATCCACACAAAATAAGCTGCTACATTTAAGTTTCAAGGTCTGTCTTCCATCCACAAAACCTCAAAGGAGAAGAGCCGCAATGAAGCGCTCAGTATCCATTGAAACTAAGCATGAGGTGGCAAGGATTTTTTACAAGTACATGTGCTCACCAAAGAAAGTATTGTTATGTGGACCATACATAATCAGCCTTATTGGCATGACTTCAGCTAATGAATTCTTGTGACTAGTCTTCGTCTTTCTTAGGCTTCCTGTAGGTTTCTTCTATGTGTTTAGCCACAAAAATATACGTATTGATGAGCTTCTTTACGTTGGGGACATTGTAGTTCTGTGCAACATAAATACCGCAACCGGTTCCCAGTAGAAATGAGAAGCTGCTCCTTATTATCCCCATCTTGCACCGCTCTGCAGTGCAACCTAAACGAAAAGGAAGAGTCAGCATCTCTAAATGGGAGTAAGGAAAATATCATGATGGTGGCTTTCACAGTACTAACTATACTGCATGTAAGAACATGACATATCAAATGTACCTAAGAATTATGAAAACAAAAAGATGATAGATAAATATAAAACATGGCTTTAGGTTGTTGTGTAGGACCTGAGACCGTAGTAGATAAGTTGTCATTCATCATAAGAAATGAGGTTTCTCTAAAATCACAAAGGCCTTGGTCTCAAGAAAAGTTGGAGGGCTGTTGCTAGCTGGTGATTTCCTATAGAAGAGCACTAACAAATATAACAATCTTGCCCTACTAACTTCCATATTATATCAATCGGAGTTGTTCAAGGATATCAATAAAAGTCGAGACCCTCCAAACATGACAAAGATTGATCCTTTCTACTGGCCACTAAAGCTCTATCATTGTTTTAGTGGCAGGTTTGATCCACATGGTCATATGACAAGTTTTACTTGTGGTTCTTAATCATACTATAACGGTGAAGGAATATTCCCAAAGATGTATTGAAATCTCCTTTCGACCAATAGTATCACTAATTCTGACTACTAAGCAACAAGCAGATGCTTTAAATGTGCACAGAACAACTTCAGATTTCTACTGTTGGAGTTTATTGTTCACCAATACCTCGGGTTCTAATAGCGTTGGACAAGCTCTTAAATGAGTTTGCTTTAGCAGTAATCTCTTCCACAATCACAATATAGGTTATTGTTTTATTTCTTATCTTCCATTGCCTCATTGAAACAGCTAAACAATTGGAGGAAAAAGTTTAAACGGCTGTCTTGAAGTGGTAGTTTTCAAGTTAAAGAGGTAAAGAACTATCATTGTTACATATAACAAATCGATATCCATTAGTTATCACATTAGGGGTATTTTCAGAACAACGGAACTTTTACCAGCTGATTCGACGCAATCAGACCAATAACATACCTACATCTAAACAGCCATTACCTGGTTTTGGAGGTCGGAAAAATAGAGAGTAACAATTTCCATATGGTACATCAAGACTGGTTCACAATCTACCAAATACTACCAGTTCCACTCTCATTTTTACCAATTTCATGACCAACTGAAGTCACCGGGAGTCAGATTCAGCCTGTTCCACTGAGGAACAGATCAATGGGGGGAAACAAGAACATAACAGAAAGCGAACGAAGAGCCGACCACAAAGAAAAAGGAGGGAAAAATAAAAGAATCAAAAGGAGTGGGCAAAAAAATGGGTGCCAGCATGTCACTTGCAGCGGTCAGTTCTGAGTTGCGTTGGATGAAATGAGAGAGGGGAAAAGGGAGGAGAGGAAGGTTGAGAGAAAGAGAGAATGAGAGAAGAAAAGCAAGAGGAAAAGAGAAAGGAGGAAGAGCCAGGTGAGATTAACAGAAACAGAGAGAGAGAACAGAAAGAAAAAGGAGAGAAAAGCCTCTCTCCCAAGTGTTCTTTCTAAACAAAATCTTCCAACACTATCATATCAACAACCCATTCCAAACCCAAGTACATGAACCATCCTACTAGAATTGGCTGACTGGCTGGCTGGCAGTAGGATGCCACCATAAGCGGTGGAGAGAAGAAGAGAAAGTTGATGCCATGGCATTTGTAAGTGACACATAAGGATCATCAAATTTCATAAACATGTATAAAAATATATCCTAGAAATTCTAGCACACAACACACTTTTTTTCCCTATCTTGATCTTTTAGATAATTTTCACTTGAAACTTTCTATTTGGCTCCACATATATGACCAAAATGATTCTGGTTCCAATCTTCATCCTGATCTCACATCAGGATGTGATCCCTATTGTAATCCTGATCACGTGAACCCAAGCATCCTATATGCAAGCATAACATCCTATAAATTGTTCAAATCAAACGTTAGCATATCTCCACCACCTTCACGAGTTAAAGCTGTAGACGATCCCCCTTATCTCTGTCGAGCACCTTAGAGATGACAAAGGTCGCATCAAAATATATCATGAAACCTTCCATTGGTATTGGTTGCTTGCACGCAGCCGGCCATAGAATTCTCCTCATCTTTCGTGATATCAGAGGCTGTCTCAGGGATTGGAACACTAATTTGGTGATCAGATTCCCATGTTCATTTCATCGAATACTTTTTTGTGCCAAAACCCAAGACACCAATGACCATTCCATCAAAAGCCTCAAAGTGCCACCTTTCTTGATCACAAGTTTGTCGATGAGTGGCCTAAAACTGAAACCCTCAACCAGGCCTGAAATCAGCAAGAACATCAACACCGTAACCGAAGATCACTGCAAACTGTTCATATGATTTCTAATCTTCGCAGCCTTTAGGAGAGATGAGAAGCAAGTGCGCATACTTCAACTACAACCAATGTCTGAGAAAACCACAGGTCCTAGACACACGCACACATACGATCCCCGTGCAGACAGCACAAGTAGATGATGCTCCTCACAAGGACAAAGATAATTGCTTGAAAGCCCACGGAAATCCTCTTCTAGATGGCTTTCCTTGCCCAAAGGCTTTACTTTATAGCTCATCAAAGACGAAGAACCCTAAACGATGCGCTAAAAACTAGGGTTGAGTCTATTCTCGCACAGCGATCAAGATCACTTCTTTATTCGTTTTTCCCCAATCGAACAAAGATTTGATCAGAAAAGAAACAACACAAATCAGATGCATTCCTCGGGAAAGAAAAAGAATTCAATCGAAGACCAAGAATTTAAATGGCACGGTAGGTCAACACAAACACGAGCAACATCTCACCTGATCGTCGCTTTCCTCAACCGTGCAGCTGGTCCGAAGAAGGCGGAGACGGTACAGAGGCAGAGACGCCGAGAGAGGGAGCACTGGTGGTGATGGCTGCCGCCCTTCCTCCCTGGGTTGCTCCACTTGCCCTCCATGGGCGAACGGGCTTTGCTTCCGCAACAAGGAACCATCGATCTCGGTGCGGATCGACAAAGGCACGGTACGGGCTTGGCCGCTGTAGACGGATCTGAGCTGGATCAGACCCGGGCCAACTCGGATTCGATCCGACGCTTTAGAAACCCGATCCGATATGGGGAACCAAGACCCATGTTGGATTCTCGCCGACAGTTTCTTTCGGCTTGCGTTGACATTAAGAATCCAATCATCAGATTAAATATATAATTTCTTAAGAGGATTCTTTTAAATGATTTGAACATCTTATTATGTCCAAAGAAAAAATTTATGAATACATCATAATAAATAAATAATGAGAATTCTTTTATTTTATTTTTATTTTTAATTTTATAAAATTATCTTTTTAACCGAATCTTAATCTTTCACTTTCATAAGTATAAAGAACTCAATATAAATTTTAAAAAAATATAAACATCGAAATATTAAAGATAATTGTTACAAAAATAATTTATAATTAACCTCAATATTTATGTATATAGGGCAAGAAGATTGATATCATGTCTGTTTTGTACAGTTTTTGGGATGATGTCTTTTTGAGACATCTTTTTTTGGTTGTTGACAAACTTAAGGTAAATCACATCCCGAGAGCTGCTAACAATGTATGCCACTCGCAAACTGTGTTTTGGTAGATCCCATAGTTCTCACTTTTTGTATGCTGCAGATGGTCCGCAAGCTCATTCTTTTGTACTCAATCCTTAAAGCACATAAAGTGAGCACTCGCTCGGGAGAACGGCATCTATTCAAAGGAATTCGGCCTGCAGGAGAGGCTTCTTACTTTCTTACCGACTCAATATCAGTTGAAGGTACTTTCTACAGGAAGAGTTGCGATTAATGACCAGTGAGCAGGAACTCTAAGCAAAGATATATATATAAAACATTAACCAAATAGCATTGCTTCAATATAGTATGATGGAGTAAATGAACACGCTTTGAGTCATCCTGGAATCAAGTTGGGGATTGTGAATCATTCCTTACTGCTTCACACCTGTTCTTAATCTTTACCATGCACTGTAACATCAACCAACACATTTTTTTACAGGACTGTACTACTTAATTACTCCTTTTTCGTCTCCTATACAACAATAAATTGCCTATCAACATCATCTGGTCTCTTCTTTAGAAGTTCTCCTTGTGGAAATCGAAACGAGTGGCGCTATCATGGCTGAATTCTTGTGATAGCTCCCTGAGATGCTTTGTAAGAGTTGCTGATCCACAGTAGAAAACACCTGCAACACCCCCATGTCAGGAATTGAAGATGACAACGACATACACTAAGAATTCGAGAAAAGCTCACCGATTCGAGAATCTTTGTGGGCATTGGCCAAGTCCGAGAACACTTTCCTCCAGTTTGGCCTAGCGAAGTGTGTTCGTATCTGTCGTGCATGAGTCAGGAACTAGAACAGATCAATCTTTCTTCTTCTATCTGAATCACTAAGTATTAGATGGTCAATTAGTTACCCGACTCCCAGAGACGATGTCAACGCCACTTTTGGAGTGCTGCAGTGACTGAATCATGGCGATGAGGGCTGACCTTGCATCACCTTCTTCGTACACGCTCGTCAAGTAGTTGTGCATCTCTATGACATTCTGCAAATCCAACCATTTCCTGTCAATTGTGGTTCTGTGCGAAAATAATTCAAGGAAGCAGTGATGCTTAATTAGTACATGGTGGTCACTCTCTGCAACTTCGTTCATGACACCTTTGAACCATTCAAATGATCCTTGTTCCCTGGTCACCCAGTAGAAGTAAGCTCTTCCAGGGCCATTTCCTTGGATGCAGTTTGCAGCTGCGTCGTGTGTTTCCTGCATGAGTTTTGAGCTTGTCAACCAACAGTACATGCAAGTGCATGACGATGTCTGCGAATGTGGTATATATACTTCATTGGACTTTATGTTGTTGAGGAGATCCTTCAGGATGCTGATGAATGGAGTTGCACCGATTCCTAATCCGATGAGCAAAAGAATGTCGTACTTCTTGTAGTCTTGAGCTGGTGCACCATATGGCCCATCAATGTAGAGCTTTGGGAATCTGAAGTAGCACAGAGAGAGTGTGTGTATTACTCATAGTTAATGTTGATAGCAGATAAGATTTTCCCAACTGCACGAGAAAATTTCGCTATTTTATTGAGGAAATTTTCTCGTGCAGTTGGAAAAATCTTATCTGCTATCAAATGTCACTTCTAATAATGCAGAGTTCTCATCACCTTGCATCTTCGAATTGAACATCTGCGACGACTGTGGTTTCGAGTCTCACCAGATTAGCCTTCTTCAGAGTAACCTGAGCCTGACAGACCTGCGTGAAGAAGATCTCTGCTAAGTACTATGAACTTGCAATCTGATCTTGTCTGACATCAAGAACAATCTTTCTACTTAAACCAACTTTTCCGAAGAGATTTCTTAGCTCGGTCGTCCAGTCTCCCAGGGTTCGGATATGAACACTCAAGTGCTCATCATCCGGTGCAGAAGTGATCGAGAACGGATGCCTGTTGAAATCATCAATAAGAAGGTGAGCAGAGGAAATGCAACCCTGTAATCCAACTCAATCTGAAGCTAAGCTGATACCATTCGAAAGGTGAGACATCCGGACATTTGACGAACAGGTACATCCCACTTTTGTATCTGAAACCTGGTGGCTTCCTCATATGTATCGAAAGGACGTTGCCTGGATATATAGCTGCCTGTATGATCGATACATCAGTGCATGAATACCTCTAAATCTCGATATATTCACGAGCAGCATACCTTAACGATGCTGACGCCAATGCTTTTCTCACGAACCTTCCGAATCAATCTCTCACAGGCATAAAAGAGGAGGGGAATCGTAAGATACATCCATGTCTGCGCAAATGCAGGTAATTAAGTCTGTGTCACCATGCCGAATTACAAAGCATCATGACCTACCGTCTTCTTGTACCATTCCTTGGTGAGGAATAGGAAGTAGGAATGGACGATCAGAAGGACATAAACGACGGCCAGGAGATGGTGAGCGTACCAAAACGCATTGAAACCAGCTAAATGGTGGAGGGGCGGTGGCAGCTTCACCACACTCCTCCTAAAAGAGTGTGTTGCCAGGGTGAAGGAGAACGCCATGATGATGATCATGAGGATACCAGTGACCCCGGGAACGCTTGCTAACAGAGATGCATAGGTGGGCTGCTTGTAGTGGAAATTAGGTCCCAGTAGTCTCATGAACTTTGATTCGGGGCATGTGATCAGCCTCGGGAAGTCACAGGTCACATGAGCAAGAGTGTGCACCAGAGTCCCGATTGCGATCGCCAGTGCAATGGCCTTGTGGAGGTTGATGTTGTCATCAAAAGGGAATACGGAGCTGAGGCAAGTCGATCTGAGCCTTGTGAGGGTGTTGCGGCAAACAGGGATGAGGATCAGAGCCATGTTTAGCTTCAGGGTCTCAGCCGCAGCCTTGGCTACGCAGACGCAGTAGCCCATCACCTCAAATGCCGCTCTTCTCTCGTACTGGTAGAACTTCCACGCAGCCAGGACGGCGTTCAGGGTCAACCAGAGGGAGAAAACCCATATTCTCTTCCAGTTCTCCAGAACGAAATCTGTAGCCTTGCCCACAAATCTGTTGACCGGGTATCTGTATCGCTTCGGTATCATCCTTCTTGCATGCCCGTGTGAACGTTTCAGTGTTCTCTCGGTTACCTGTGAGCTCACCATCCCTTGAATCAATGTCTCCAGCTGCCGAATCTGGAGCGAAAGGACGTAAGCAGTAAGCGCTTGTGTGATTACTCTCTACTGATCGAAGAAATTTGCCTTTCTTTTACCTCAATGTAGCCAAGACCGTCTGGGTCGAGCTCCTCCATTATGAGAGTAGCGTAGTTCGCTGCATGCGCTTTCAACTTGGAAAGCTTATTTGCTGAGGCACTGAGAACGATGACCTGAGGAGACGAACAACGGTGCTTGAGAACATGAAGATGGGGGATTAATCGAGCGGTCTAGGCAGATTGGTACCTCTTTCACCTCGTTTTCTGAGAGCTTCCCGTCGCCGTTCTTGTCGCACCTGTTGTGTTGACAGAGCAGATGGGGTGATGGTCAATTCAGTGCTGCTGAAAGCAGTTTATGGTGAGAGAATGATTGAGTACATGTCGAAGAAGATCTGCAGCCGAGAGTCGAAGTTTTGGTCGGTCATTTGCTGCCAGAACTCCTTCAGTTCGTCTTTGGTGATGCCATGTTCTGGTGTCATGTTCCCCCTCCTTGCCAAAGCAACAAACAGCTCGCCAGCGAACTCCTGCGACTCGCCCATGCCTTGGGAAAGGGAACCCCGACCAGGTGACTAAGCTGAAGAACGTGTACCGGCGGACGAGCAAGAGAGACTCACCGATACAGCGGCCGAAGCTCTCCTTGGGAAGCCTGCCGTCGACGGCGAATTGGTCGAAGCGCTTCTCAACGGCCTTCCAGCCGCCGGCCTTCTTGTCGAGGAACCGAAGCCCCTTGGCGCCGGACGCTGCCGTCGTCCTCCCGGGATGCTTCTTATCCCCGCCGACCCGGGACGCGAACCCCTGCACCCCGGCCATGATCTTGGATGGCTGAGACAGCAGGGTCCGGGCGAGGTTCCCCGACGGCCCGGAGGCTCTCGGGGGCGGGGAATTGGCGGCAGCCGGCTGGATCTGGTCGGCGTGGGCGACGATGATGCTCTCCAGCTCATGCGTCGGACGGTCATCAAGCGGAATGTCCATGTGTTCGTGCGCTGTTCCCAATGGTTTATGTCAGATTGGATATTTACTCGCTTGCCGCTGTCCTCAGTTTATAGGGGGAGTCGCAGGCGCCACCGCGTTCCAGAGATGTGCGAGTGGGAGAGAACCAATCAAAAGATGGGAGCTTTAAGGGTGCTCTGATAGAGAGAGAAAGAGAGAGAGTGGGAGTGGGTGGGAAATTGACGGAGATATGTCCTAAATATGATAAATAATTTAAATTATGTTTTGGATATTTTAAATTGATCTGAGATGATTCAGTAAAGAATAAGGAGCTTATCAACATATATATTGACAACTCCTCGGTAGATATTGAATTATGTACATGATATTTATTTGGTCTTTACGTAGACAGTCAGAAGAAGGCTTCAATATCTTACCTATATAAAGGACGGATAACACGGTGGTCAATTGGCATCACCAATCATGCTCTGTGTCATTAAATCCTCTTATTTCTATACTGTAGGGGTGAGTTTTGTACCTATCTTACTTACACATTAATATATTTTATATTGAGCCAAAAAAAAAAAAATACAAATCTCATAAAATTGATGTTAATATATTTATCCTTGTAAATTTAGAAATTCATTTATATAGCCTTGTGGATGTTCTATATCAACTCACTATCCTTTTTCTATTTGATATTCTTTAAATTTTAATTTTTTTTATTATCATGATTATAAAAATATCAAAATATATTCTTAACTCAAATTAACTAATTATAACCATGATGATAATTATTAGTGTCGATTTTGATCATCAACAAATTAACACCACTCATCGGACTAGAGAGAATTTGACTCGATATAAGAATCTCCGATGCTACCATAAAAATTAATATTTATTATGTACTTAGGATTGAGATCTTTGTATAATAATTTGACCTTGACTGTACATAGATAAAAAATATATGTTTAGCGTATAAGTTTGATTAAGATGGTATTTTCTGGAAAGATTTGGTGCCAGAGTGACAAGTGAATTAGCTTATTTTATTGGAATTTAACTGACCTGAAATCTATTAGAATATTAATTGTATTGGTTAATTCATTTTTTTTATTTCGATTTATGAGAAAAATTGTAAGATATTTTACTTCAACAAGTCCTAACTATTGGGTTTTTATTGATGGTATTCCCTATTTGTTTTTACTTTGGGAGTTCTTTTTTCTTTTTAATGATAAAAATGCTCATGAACATAGACTTTTTAGATAGGTTGCATGACCAAGTATAATCTTGAGTATAACTAAGTTAACTTTTACTAAGTCAATCCTGTTGAATCTCGGATTTTGATGAT
>LVTN01002725.1:12345-29902 GCA_001649415.1 Musa itinerans
GACTTTTATTCCTTTACAACTCCTAATTCTTCTCTAAGAAACAACCTCCTAATCCTAGCCAGCCTCTTCACCTCTTTAATAGGGGTTGGCTTAGGTAGGTTTTACATGAATGTCCCTCTTAATTAGGACTCTTCTAGCTAGAGTCCTAACACCTTTGTGGCAGAGGGCGAGGGCGTTGCCCCTGCCTGCGGGCGGCGCAGCCCTTGTTGGTGGGCGTTGCCCCCGCGAGAGGGCGCCCCTATGGGCATCGCCGCATCCACGGGCGATTTTGCCCGCGGGGCAGCGCCCACAAGCGGTGCTGCCCCGCCAATCAGCGCCCCTGTGGGCCTGCCACCCCTAAGGGTCTACCGCCCCTGCGAGCAGTTCTGCCCACGGGCACAGCGCCCGCAGGCGTTGCCCCTTGTTGGGGCAATGCCTATAGGCACTGCCCCTTGCGGTGTAGTGCCTGCCCCTATGGGCACTAGTGCTCACGGCCTACTATAGGTAGGACGCCGACCGTAAACCACCTGCACGCAAATGGCCAAGGCTACAAGCAGCCTTTGGACACTTTTGCACGGCCAGCAAGGCCAGCAACAGTTGCTCCCCTTTCTCGACTTTGTTGTCAACGATCTTGATGACAAATTTCCTCCTAAAACACAACACACGCAGTTCAAAACCAATCTTTCGGACGAACAACCTAGCTCTTATACCACTGTTGGGTAATCTTGGGGGTGACATCGTATGCGCAATGAAAGAACAGAAAACAAAATCCCTGATTCCCAAAGATATGTTCGTCGTTGTGTGAAGATTGATGCGCAAAATCCACGAAACTTAAAACTGCGTATAAAATAAATTGTGTTACCTAGGGAGATCTACATCCCTGAATCCTTATAGATCTCTAGGAGAGGGTGAAGGAGGTCAAACGCCCTCCTCTCTAGCAGTGATCCACACAGCAGGGCTGCGATGACGCTCCTCAAAACTCTAGGCCTGCTCTGAGGTGGAGAGGGAGAGGAGAATAGGAGAGGCAAGCAAAAGGCTATAGCCTATGAACTACTAGTTCCCTCCTATTTATAGAGGCCCCCTATCAACTTAACCCTAATGGATCTTACCTTATTGGATATTAGAACTCCATCCAACTGCCCAAGCCTCTTAGATTAGTGGATCTCTATCCAATAATCTCTTATGGGTGCTTATTGGATCTCATCCATAGGATCCAATAATTTAGGGGCTTATTGGTTATCCAATAAGATAGGGGCTCTGAAGGATATCTCATATCCGAACCTCTACTCATTGCAATGCCTACCATATGTGTGTGACCCTCTAGGCCTAATATCGAGCTGGCCGTGAGTCATACCTATCAGAACTCCTTCTGGCACAGTGAATTATTATCTCCATAATAATTCACTTGACTCATCGACTGCGGATGTACTAGGCCACTACACCGTAGTCCCCAAACGATATAGGGGAATCCAATCCATTGGATCTATCTGTTCTCAATTACCATATACCTATAGTCCCTCATCCATCTAATATCCCAGAGACCGTATACCAGGTATGGTGTTGTCAGACCCACACGGTTTCTACTCGAGTCTCGCTCTAATCGGATTCTCCCAAAGAACTTTTTCTCTCTCAATCCGAATGACCCTAGCTTTGGATTTGTTTGAGCAAAAACACATGGGACATTCCTCTAATGACACTGAGAGTGGATGATCCTCTATCGACACTCAATAGCCCTCATAAGATTGACTGCTACTCCCGATGACCGGTTATGCTAGATCTGAGACATCCAAACCTATAAGTCTGGTACCAAAGAGTAGAGCACTTATATAGGACATCCTTGGTGTCTCAAGTCTAAGGACCAGATACAGCATTAAGACTACAGAATTGCTGTTTGACAATAAGGTATCATCAACTATCCAGCATTCCGTAAGTAGATCAATTAGTGAACTCATTCCCCAATGAGCACCTGTATTGTATCCCTAGTGTCCCCACACGAGCAGCTATAAGACCAGCTGCATCCATTATATGGATGGATATACAACATACCAGTCTGTCCGGTTATCTCGATGTCCCTCTTGAGTAACCTATGATCGGGATTATTTAGGATATGTGTTTAAAGGTGAATTTGTCTCATTATCATGATCTCATCACGATCTGATTCCCATTGCACAGATCCAATGACATCACAATATATATGCATATATGCAGTAAGCAATATAAAGTGATAAATGTCAAAATATAATAAGAAAAAAGACTGTATGTCACGTCATACGTGCCATCACTCAGGTGACTAGCTTGCAGGGCACATATGACTAGCAAATAGGATATCCTATGCCTTAGTGATAGGCTCTATCATATATGTCATGCTATGTATCAGGCCTAATATAGCACATTCTCTAAGTGTCACGAGTATGTATTAGGTGAATCCAAGCTTGGAGTACTGGAAAGCAATAATATATATCCTTAAGTACTTGAAAAAGACTAAGGATCTTTTACTAATATATGAAGGTAGTAGCCTCAAGGTTGAAGACTACACGGACTCGAGTTTCCAATCCAATGTCGATAATAGCAAGTCTAATTTGGGATATGTGTTCACCCTGACTAGAGGAGCAGTATGCTGGAATAGTTACAAGCAAGATACTACTACTGACTCGACCACAGAGGTGGAGTTCATTGTTGCAGCAGAGGCAGCAAAGGAGAGAGTCTAGATGAAGAAGTGAATCACAGATTTGAGAGTGGTGTCGGGTAGCAAGGAGTCAATTCCCTTATATTGCGATAATAATGGGGCGATTGCTCAAGCAAAGAAACCCAACTCTCATTAGAAGTCTAAGCACGTTCGGAGGAGGTTCCACCTTATTAGAGAGATCGTGACTCGAGAAGATGTAGTAGTGGAAAGAGTTCCATCCGAAGATAACATCATAGATCCACTAACAAAACCGTTGTCTCAGATTGTCTTTGAGCGTCACAAATGTCTGATAAGGATCAGATACATAGGTGATTGGCTTTATGTCAAGTGGAAGATTGCTAGTCATAGGTGCCCTACATGCCAATTACGTGAGTGATGACACGTGTGACATGATATACATTCTTTTTGCTTATTATATTTTGGTATTTTATCACTTTATATTGCTTATTGCATATATGCATATATATTGTGATATCTATGGATTTGTGCAATAGGAATCGGATCATGATGAGATCATATAATGAGACCGATTCACCTTTAAACATAGACCCTAAATAATCCTAGTCATAGGTTACTCAAAAGGTACATCGTGATAACCGAACAGACTAGTGTGCTGTATACCCATCTATATGATGGAGGCAGCTAGTCTTATAGCTACTCATGTGGGGACAGTAGGCCTATAGTGTAGGTGCTCATTGGAGAATGAGTTCACTGATTAATCTACTTATAGAATGCTGGATAGTTAATGATACCTTATTGCCAAACAGCGATTCCATTATCCCAATGGTGTACCTAGTCCTTAGACTTAAGACACTAAGGATGTCCTATATATATACTCCACTCTTTGATACCAGACTTATAAGCTTGGAAGTTTCAAATCTAGCATAGCCAGTTATCGGGAGTGACAACCAACCTTACGAGGACAATTGAGTATCGATAGAGGATCATCCAATCTCAATGTCATGAGAGAAATATCCCATGTGTTCTTACTCAGACAAATCCCTAGCTAGGGTCATTCAGATTGTGAGAGAAAGGGTTCTTCGGGAGAATCTATTAGAGCAAGGCTCGAGTAGAAACCGTATGGATCTGACAACACCATGCCTAGTATACGGTCTCTATGATATTAGATCGATGAGGGACTATAGATACATGATAACTGGGGATAAATATGTCCAAAGGATTAGATTCTCCTATATCGTTTAGGGACTACGGCCTAATGGCCTAGTTCGTTCGTAATCGATAAGTCAAGTGAATTATTATGGAGATAATAATTCATTGAGCCAAAAGGAGTTCTAACAGGTATAACATACAGTCAGCTCGATATTGGGCCTAGAGGGTCACATATATATGGTAGGCATTGTGACAAGTAGAGGTTCGGATTTAAGATATTTGTCGGAGCCCCTATCTTATTGGATATCCAATAAGCCCCTAAATTATTGGATCATATGGATGAAATCTAATAACAGCCAATGAGAGATTATTGGATGGAGATCCACTAATCTAATAGGTTTGGGTAGTTGGATGGAAATCCAATACCCAATAGGGTAGGATCCACTAGGGTTAAGGGCCTCTATAAATAGGAGGGAACCAAACACCCATAGGCTAGAGATTTTTTGTTGTCATCTCCTAGTCTCCTCTCCCCTTCTCCTCAGATAGTAGGTGTGGAGCTTTGAGCAGCGATTTGAGGAGTGTCATCACAACCTTATTGTGTGGATCACCACTAGTAAGGAGGACGCTTGACCTCTTTCATCCTCTCTTACAGATCCATAAGGATTCGGGGATATACGATCACCCTAGGTAAAACACAATCTTTCATATACATAGTTTTTGGTTTTGTAGATTTTGCACACCAATCTTCGTACAACGATGAACATTTTTTTTGGGAAATCTAGGAATTTTGTTTTCTATTCTTCTATTACACATGTGATGTCACCTCTAGATCTCTCTATATAGCCTTCTTAATGGAAAAGTCATGCGACAACAATGAGCTTGAAGAGAGAACAAGCCCTAGTTGGCCCTAGCCTTCTTGCTTCTATCAAGATTAATAAGAGGAAGGGGATGAGGAGAAGTAGAAGAAGAAGGCAACAATTTTTCAAGCAGCATGTCCTCTCCTTTGATCTGCCTTCTTCCTCCAAAATTCAAAAGGATCAATCGACATTCAGATGTTGCTACACCTTTGATGGCCAATAGCAATAAGTAGATGTTCAGACTTCTTGCCAACAAGATCAGTGACTCCTTGAGCTTCCTGCAAGCCTAGAACATACATTCAAGCTATGAGAAGAGGACAAGAAGAGATAAGGCACTACTATTCTACTTCCAATAGCCATCGGCCATCGTTTTGCCTTCCATCTGATTTGGGATGATCTTACTGAGTGGAGATCAAACAAAATTTTTTCCATTGAAGTAAGATGTGGCTCATCCAAACCAAGTCAAATATCAATCGTTGAAGCACCAATCTCACCCATTAAAGCCAGGGTTGACTTATCCACATCAGCCCCACATCAACATGCCACTTGGCTAAGGCCTAATTCAAGTAGGACTCGGGCCCCAACAAAGGTGGATGACCAAAACAAAGTTGCCTATAGGAAACACTTGTCACTCCTTGTGCATGTAAAACTCATTGCGTGCCTAGAAATACCTCATCACACAATCTCCAAGGAGTCCCAATCTCCTCACAAATCCAACCAATCTTGACTACTTAAGGAAGGGAATTGTAACCTTGAAGATAGGGTAGAACCTAGCCCCATGATAAGCCAGATTATAGAAGAAACCAATTTTTTTCCTCCTATCAGTGACCTACAATAGTATAATTTTGTCACAAGCAGAGATCTTTTCCGTCGATGACCACCAAAAGTTGTTCTAATAAGATCCCTCTATGACTAGCTATTCTAGAGCTTGCTCTAGTCGAGAGAACTAGAGGAGAAAGCAAAGGAGGAGGTGTTGTTGCCTAGAATCAACCCATCAGCTTTCCTATTTCGAACTGTCGATCATTGCAGGCCCTCACCTTTGACCCTTCCTATAAGTCGAAGGCCTCAACATCTTCCTAACCCTATCTCATAGTCTTAGGAGAAAGGTCATGATAGTGTAGAACCCATCAGATCAGCACCCAAGTTGGCAGCAATTGATTCTGCTGAGAGACACTTTGTTTAGCCTATGATAGAATTTTCACAATAAAGACCTCACATCAACCAATAGCTTTGTCTTTATCCTTAACACCCAAATACGTAGCAGGCTGTTTACCTCAATCTAAGTCGCAATAAGACTCAGATTACGATAGCCCTCACCCAAATACGTAGCAGCCACTTAGCAAGGGGGTGTGATAACCCTACAAGAAAAAAAAAAAAGTTATTTATGTCCTATAAGACAAGTCTTTAAACCTTAAGGATTTGGAGTGCCCCTCGCCTTATAAAACAACGGATGCACCCCTATCTAAAAGAAATAAAAAAAGTCTCTAGTAAGAGCTCAGTTGGCTCTAGCTATCCCGTCTCAAAAGAAAGAAGTGAGAAGAAGAGAAAAAGGAGGAACTCTACTTATAGCTAGTCCTACATCAAACTCTGTCCAACTATTATGAAAAATCTCTAAAGCCTAATGTCTACTATCCAAACCTCAAGAGAAGGTTCCAATAGCAAAAAAGGAAGAGATAGAAAACTGACAATAGTATACAATATGTTGAGAGCACCAAAGTGTTACCTAAAGATAATCTACGGTCTATGCATTTACTGTTAGGAATGAGTCGGCACTAAAAGGGGGGGGTGAATTAGTGTAGCGGTAAAATCACATATTCAAATTGTTTTGTTTCGATTAAAACCGATACCGATAAAAATCATTTCGTAAAGATCTTAACTTTGAAACACGTTCATATATGAAGTGAATGCAGTAGGCAAGTCAAGATTTCGTTTGCAGTATGTAAATGACAACAATAGAAATGCAAACAAGAGAACACACTAATTTTATAGTAGTTCGGTTGTCGTAACCTACATCCACTCCGCTGATTCCTCTTCCGTCGAGGTCATTGGCATCCACTATCGATCTTCCTTTAATATGCGAAGATCAACCTCCTTCTTACACCCCTCTTCTCCTTTTCACAAGTTTAGGAGTCAATCTTTACAAGCACTCACTCCTTCTAAATAGAATTCTAAACTTAGAGCTAGAGGAGAGGATTTCTCAAATGATTGCAATAGCATTTTCTCACTTTTAAATTCTTTGTGCTTGTGTGTGTTAACCAGGGATGAGAGGGGTATTTATAGGCCTCAAGTTGATTCAAACTTGGATCCTAAAAACATCTCATCCCCAGTTTCCTTGGTATGGGCGGTACCACCGCTAGTGTCAATTTGACACTGACATTGTGCTGGGCAGTACCACCGCCCAGTCTAGTGGTACCACCGCCCAAACTGGTGGTGCCACCACCTGCAGTCTCTCGGGGACTGTGTCCGGGCAGTACCATCGCCCAGACCGACGGTACCACTGCCTAACATAGTCTTGGAGATTGTGCCACAACGGTGCCACCTCATAGGTCACTATTTGGGCCTTTCATTAGGCCCAACATAGTCCTTACATGGGCTCAACTGGCCCATAATTGGGTTGGCCCAAATCCAATCTCAATTATATGCTAACTACAAAATTTAAGACATCTACTAAGCTAAACAAGTCCGTAAGTCTACGTTCCTTCCGACGATCTTCCAGCGAACTTCTGACGATCTCTCGGCAATGTTCCAGCGGACTCCTAACAAGCTCTTGGACTTCATGATGATCTTCTTGGCGAGTTCCAATGAGCTTCTTTGGCAAGCTCCTAGACTTCTCGGTCTATTCCTGCAGAACTTCCGACGAACGTTTGGACTTCCGACGAACTCTCGAACTCCCAATAAAATCGTGTTCTTGACTTTGGGACTTCATTTTGCTTTATGCCTTGCTATCGTAATTAATCCTGCACACATAAAAACATACTTCGATCTAGACAATTATTACTAAGCATGAATCATGTTGTCCGGCATGTCATTAGTCCATCAACGCTTCATCCGATTCTTCGGCGCATCATCCTCTCTTGTGGTTTATTGTCCAATCGGCCAGTTGACCTCCGCAACTCCGATATCCTTAGCGTAATATCCGCTCTTCTTGGCCCGATGCCCGAATCCATGGTCTAAAGCCTTCTGTGGATACGTCAACCAATCTTTCGACTTAACGTCCAATCTTCTGACATGTTTCCCTTCGGCCCAACATGATTCTTCCTGCTTTAATTGTCTTTTCCTAATCGAAGCTTTCTGCATCACTCAAAATGCATATTAAATCATAGACACTTATCAATTGGTTTAATCATCAAAATCCGAGATTTAACAATCTCCCCCTTTTTTATGATGATAACCAATTGATGACGGAGTTTAAATAAACTCCCCCTTTCAATATGCCATATTGATAGAACCTTGAATTCAAGCTGAATTGAAGTCATTGCAAATTTCATTATGAAAATTTATAACACATCATCATGCATAACATGAATGTACTTCTCCCCCTTTGTCATCAACAAAAAGAAGGGAAGAATACAATATTGTAATTCTTTTCCCTTTACAATAATGTTCAAAGTATTATATTTTCAAATTCAAACATGTACAATTTCAAAACCTTAAATTTCATTTTTCATGCACGATACCGAAAAATAAATCAATCATCATTATGAGTATATCATACATGATACTAAAATATTAAAATTTTTAAGCATTTATCAACATTTTGATCATGATACCAAATATTCATCATTTAAAGCATTCATGATACCAAAAAATTAAATCAACATTTTTTAAGCATTTATTACTTCATGATTATTGGTACCAAACATTTATCATTAATTTTCTCCCCCTTTGTCATAGGCAAAGAGAGGGGAATAAAAATAAAATGGTGCAATTCATTTCCCTTTTCATCAATTTTTTAAATCATCACATAAAGAATAACAAGAAAATTTCAGTGATAAGATATAATTCATGAATACAAGGAATTGTACATAAAAATTATATCATGAATGATAAAATATCAAAGATCATGAAGGATTAAGTCACTAATACTAAATGACATGATTTATCTTGACAGTCTCCCTTTTAGTAAATAACAAAAAGAAACATGGGAGTTCAAAAACCAAGATCTTGATTCATTGAAAAATTTCAAGTTATAAATCTCGAAAAATCAAGATAAACTCATTCAAATTCAAATCGTCTAGTCAAAATCATTTTCAAAAGATTCACAAAAACATAATATACATGGATTCATTAATCTTTTATCAAAAAATCAATAGAGATCGAAAATGTATTCCCCCTTTTTTTATGTGTTTCATTTTAAGTAATAGATTTCATATAAGCATGCCTTTATCTTTTTATGCCAAATAAAAATATGCATCATCATTTAAAACGAAAAGGAACTTTCATTACGACAAATATTGATAAGCCATGAATCACAAAAATCATGTATAACTTCGAAATCTTATGCATAGTATAAAATCATCAAGCATGGTATCAAAACTTAAAATATTTTCATTACATCTTACATCATTATGTATCATTAAATCATTGAAATTGATTTCATCAAACATAAAGCATTTTCCATTAAAATCATTTTGTTTGTTGTTATCATGCAATTTTCTTTTTAGGTGAATCTAACCTTCTATGCTTAGTTTTTCATACAAAAGCCATGCATCATGATTTATAATCGGAAGGCAATATGAAAATTTATAATCGGAAGGCAATATGAAAATCATTAAAATATACATTATTGCTTCTTAAAAACATACATAGGATTAATCACTAGATTTAAATCTAACAGTTTATTCCTTTATCATAAAACATGTAATTTTCATGATCATTTTTTAAAAAAAATAAAAAGCATGATCCCAATTTTTTTAACATTTCCATTTCATTTTTTAACATGCAATTTTCAAGAAATTTTTTTTTTTTAAACTAAATTAAAAATAACTCATGAAAAATATCATGTAATTTCGAAATAAATTAAAGGAGTTTCGTTTGAGTTGTTTACCTTGTTGACGAAAGCCGTTAACGCATAGTTTGCCACATCGTCTTCATTAGTTTGCTCCTCGTCTTCGGATGCACTCGTTTCATAGGTCATTAAAGACCCAATTAGTTCTTCAATCGAAAAATGGTTCAAATCTTTTGATTCTTGTATTGTCATTACTTTTGAATCCCAAGTTTTAGAAAGTGAGCGTAAGACTTTATTCACAAGTTCAAGATTCAAAAAACATTTGCCAAGAGCTTTTAAACTATTGATGACATCTGTACAGCGGGTGTACATATCAACAATAGTTTCACTCGGCTTCATTTGAAAAAGTTCAAAATCATGAATCAAAATATTTATTTTAGAGTCTTTTACTCTATTTGTGCCTTCGTGTGGGATTTCGAGAGTGTGCCAAATATCATGCGCAGTTTTGCAAATAGAAACATGATTAAATTTATTTTTGTCTAAGGCACAAAATAGAGCGTTCATAACTCTAGCATTTAAGGAAAAAGTCTTCTTCTCCAAATCATTCCAATGGTTCATTGGAAGAGAAGACCTTTGAAAACCGTTTTCAATAATATTCTATAAATTTAAATCCATAGAAAGCAAGAAAACTCTCATTCGAGTTTTCCAATATATGTAGTCCGTCCCATTGAACAAGGGAGGACGAATGAGAGAGTGACCCACTTGAAAGCCGAAAAGAGTAATTTCTCGTTAGGTGTTAAACCAAATGAGAAAATGAGGCTATGATACAAACTGTTAGGAACAAGTCGGTACTCAGAGGGGAGGGTGAATTAGTATAATGGTAAAATCATGTATTCAAATTGTTTCGTTTCGATTAAAATCAATACCGACGAAAATTGTTTCGTAAAGATCTTAACTTGAAACATATTCATATATGAAGTGAATGTAGTAGGCAAGTAAAGATTCAATTTGCAGTATGTAAATGACAACAATAGAAATGTAAACTAGAGAACATACCAATTTTATAGTGGTTCGATCGTCGTGACCTACATCCACTCCATCGATTCCTCTTCCGTCGAGGCCACCGACATCCACTATTGATCTTTCTTTAATAGGCGAAGATCAACCTCCTTACACCCCTCTTCTCCTTTTCACAAGTTTAGGAGTCAACCTTTATAAGCACTCACTCCTCCTAAACAAAATTATCAACTTAGAGGTAGAGGAGAGGATTTCTCAAGTGATTACATTAGCGTTTTCTTACTTTTAAACTCTTTGTGCTTGTGTGTGTTAACCAGGGATGAGAGGGGTATTTATAGGCCTCAAGTTGATTCAAACTTGGAGCCTAAAAATATCTCATCCCGGGTTTCTTGGGTATGGGCGGTACCACCACTAGTGTTAGTCTGACACTAATACTGCACTAGGTGGTACCACCGCCTAGCACCCTGCTAGTGGGCGGTACCACTGCCCAGACTAGTGGTGCCACCTCCTGCAGTCTCTCGGAGATTGTGTTTGGGCGGTACCACCACCTGACACAGTCTCGGAGACTATACCACGATAATGCCACCTCATGGGTCATTGCTTGGGCCTTTCATTGGGCCCAACATAGTCCTTACATGGGCCCAACTAGCCCATAATTGGGTTGGCCCAAATCCAATCCCAATTATGTGCTAACTACGAAATTTAAGACATCTACTAAGCTAAACAAGTCCGTAAGTCTAGATTCCTTCTAGCGAGCTTCTAGCGATCTTCCGGCAAACTTTCGACGATCTCTCTATTAGGATCAAGGTCGACGGTTGGCACTAAAAGGGGGGGTAAATTAGAGTAGCAGTAAAAACTACGTCAGTTCTTAAAACCTTCGTACAATAAAATCGGTTTCGACGAAAACCTTTTCGTAAATATCTTAACTTGAAACTCATTCGTAAATGAATTGAAGGCAATAAGCAATTAAACAAATTTACAGTTAAAGTAAATTGCTCAAGACATAAACGCAAACCAGATTTTTATAGTGGTTTGGTCGTCGTGACCTACATCCACTCCGTCGATTCCTCTTCCGTCGAGGCCACCGACATCCACTATTGATCTTTCTTTAATAGGCGAAGATCAACCTCCTTACACCCCTCTTCTCCTTTTCACAAGTTTAGGAGTCAACCTTTATAAGCACTCACTCCTCCTAAACAAAATTATCAACTTAGAGGTAGAGGAGAGGATTTCTCAAGTGATTACATTAGCGTTTTCTTACTTTTAAACTCTTTGTGCTTGTGTGTGTTAACCAGGGATGAGAGGGGTATTTATAGGCCTCAAGTTGATTCAAACTTGGAGCCTAAAAATATCTCATCCCGGGTTTCTTGGGTATGGGCGGTACCACCACTAGTGTTAGTCTGACACTAATACTGCACTAGGTGGTACCACCGCCTAGCACCCTGCTAGTGGGCGGTACCACTGCCCAGACTAGTGGTGCCACCTCCTGCAGTCTCTCGGAGATTGTGTTTGGGCGGTACCACCACCTGACACAGTCTCGGAGACTATACCACGATAATGCCACCTCATGGGTCATTGCTTGGGCCTTTCATTGGGCCCAACATAGTCCTTACATGGGCCCAACTAGCCCATAATTGGGTTGGCCCAAATCCAATCCCAATTATGTGCTAACTACGAAATTTAAGACATCTACTAAGCTAAACAAGTCCGTAAGTCTAGATTCCTTCTAGCGAGCTTCTAGCGATCTTCCGGCAAACTTTCGACGATCTCTCTATTAGGATCAAGGTCGACGGTTGGCACTAAAAGGGGGGGTAAATTAGAGTAGCAGTAAAAACTACGTCAGTTCTT
Organism: Musa itinerans; assembly: GCA_001649415.1. NCBI lineage: Eukaryota > Viridiplantae > Streptophyta > Magnoliopsida > Zingiberales > Musaceae > Musa > Musa itinerans. Next base: position 24,791 of record LVTN01002725.1, read on the forward strand.
AAAACCTTCGTACAATAAAATCGGTTTCGACGAAAACCTTTTCGTAAATATCTTAACTTGAAACTCATTCGTAAATGAATTGAAGGCAATAAGCAATTAAACAAATTTACAGTTAAAGTAAATTGCTCAAGACATAAACGCAAACCAGATTTTTATAGTGGTTTGGTCGTCGTGACCTACATCCACTCCGTCGATTCCTCTTCCGTCGAGGCCACCGACATCCACTATTGATCTTTCTTTAATAGGCGAAGATCAACCTCCTTACACCCCTCTTCTCCTTTTCACAAGTTTAGGAGTCAACCTTTATAAGCACTCACTCCTCCTAAACAAAATTATCAACTTAGAGGTAGAGGAGAGGATTTCTCAAGTGATTACATTAGCGTTTTCTTACTTTTAAACTCTTTGTGCTTGTGTGTGTTAACCAGGGATGAGAGGGGTATTTATAGGCCTCAAGTTGATTCAAACTTGGAGCCTAAAAATATCTCATCCCGGGTTTCTTGGGTATGGGCGGTACCACCACTAGTGTTAGTCTGACACTAATACTGCACTAGGTGGTACCACCGCCTAGCACCCTGCTAGTGGGCGGTACCACTGCCCAGACTAGTGGTGCCACCTCCTGCAGTCTCTCGGAGATTGTGTTTGGGCGGTACCACCACCTGACACAGTCTCGGAGACTATACCACGATAATGCCACCTCATGGGTCATTGCTTGGGCCTTTCATTGGGCCCAACATAGTCCTTACATGGGCCCAACTAGCCCATAATTGGGTTGGCCCAAATCCAATCCCAATTATGTGCTAACTACGAAATTTAAGACATCTACTAAGCTAAACAAGTCCGTAAGTCTAGATTCCTTCTAGCGAGCTTCTAGCGATCTTCCGGCAAACTTTCGACGATCTCTCTATTAGGATCAAGGTCGACGGTTGGCACTAAAAGGGGGGGTAAATTAGAGTAGCAGTAAAAACTACGTCAGTTCTTAAAACCTTCGTACAATAAAATCGGTTTCGACGAAAACCTTTTCGTAAATATCTTAACTTGAAACTCATTCGTAAATGAATTGAAGGCAATAAGCAATTAAACAAATTTACAGTTAAAGTAAATTGCTCAAGACATAAACGCAAACCAGATTTTTATAGTGGTTTGGTCGTCGTGACCTACATCCACTCCGTCGATTCCTCTTCCGTCGAGGCCACCGACATCCACTATTGATCTTTCTTTAATAGGCGAAGATCAACCTCCTTACACCCCTCTTCTCCTTTTCACAAGTTTAGGAGTCAACCTTTATAAGCACTCACTCCTCCTAAACAAAATTATCAACTTAGAGGTAGAGGAGAGGATTTCTCAAGTGATTACATTAGCGTTTTCTTACTTTTAAACTCTTTGTGCTTGTGTGTGTTAACCAGGGATGAGAGGGGTATTTATAGGCCTCAAGTTGATTCAAACTTGGAGCCTAAAAATATCTCATCCCGGGTTTCTTGGGTATGGGCGGTACCACCACTAGTGTTAGTCTGACACTAATACTGCACTAGGTGGTACCACCGCCTAGCACCCTGCTAGTGGGCGGTACCACTGCCCAGACTAGTGGTGCCACCTCCTGCAGTCTCTCGGAGATTGTGTTTGGGCGGTACCACCACCTGACACAGTCTCGGAGACTATACCACGATAATGCCACCTCATGGGTCATTGCTTGGGCCTTTCATTGGGCCCAACATAGTCCTTACATGGGCCCAACTAGCCCATAATTGCACGTTGATCAAGACAATTATTACTAAGCATGAATCATATTGTCTGGCATGTCATTGGTCCATCGACGCTTCGTTCGATTCTTCGGCGCATCGTCCTCTCTTGCGGCCTATTACCTAATCGGCTAGTTGACCTCTGCAACTCCGATATCCTTGGTGTAATATCCGCTCTTCTTGGCTCGATGCCCGAATCCATGGTCTGAAGCCTTCTGTTAGTACGTCGACCGATCCTTCAGCTTGACGTCCAATCTTTTGAAATATTTTCCTCTGGCCCAACATGATTCTTCCTGCTTTAATTATCTCATTATGATCGAAGCTTCCTGCATCACTCAAAACATAAATTAAATCATAAACACTTATCAATTGGTTTCATCATTAAAATCCAAGATTCAACACTTATTAGTCTCTTTACAAACTTTTAGTTTTGTTGCTTTAAACCTTATAGTTAGTGCTTTAGCTTTACAAGCTATAGAGATTATTATTTTTTTTAGTTTTACATTTGATATTCTGGTGATAGTTATCTCTTCCATCAAAACTTTCATCTGAAAGATGGTATTAAGTTGACAAATTGTCGAACCTGAACCCTATACAAATCACAATCAAGAGGTGATGTATCTTCTTCAAGCTTCATTGATCACTAGTAATGTCTCCTGGAAGTGTTGCCCTCTGATGTAAACCTCAAGTGGAGGTTCCACCTAATTAAAGAATAGAGAATACTAAACTAGCAATGACAATTATTGGGAACAGTTGGTGTTTTACTAAGAGCTAACTATGCTTGTTGCACTAAAATTTTGAGCATTTATTGCTTGAGAATCCATTTCTTAGTTCCTTATAATTGGTGTTGGGAAATCGTGGATCAACATCTTATGTGCAGCAGAAAATGAAAACAAACTCATATTTTTCAAAGTCAAGTATTTAGTCATTATGCGACGATTGGTGCATGGGAAAATCGTAAAACCGAAAACTACACATATCATGTGAGAAGTGTTGTTACCTAGAGAGATTGTATATTCCTAAAATTTTCAGATATGATGGAGAGGATGAAGGAGAACTCGCGTACTCTCCTCTAGCGGTGATCTACAAGGCAAATGCAATGACAATGCTCCTTAGATCGCTATGAGATCTCTCTCTCTCCACGTGCACTATAAGACTACCGAAGCCAAGGAGGAGGAGAGGAGGTTGAGGAAAATAGGAGAGGTGACCACCAGAAGCTCTAGCCTATGAACCGTGAGGCTCCTCTTATTTATAGAGGTGCATGCAACATAACCCTTAATGGATCCTATGCTTATTGGATATTGGATCTCTATCCAATTACCCAATCTTATTAGATCTTATCCATAGGATCCAAATTAGGGGCTCCATGAATATCTTATATCTACACCTCTACTCATCGTAATATCCACTAAATGTGTGTGACCCTCTAGGCCCAATACCGAGCAGACAATGAGTCGATCCTATAAGAACTCTTTCTGACTTAGAACTCATTTTGATATAGTGAATTATTATCTCTATAATAATTCACTCGACTCATTGACTATGGATGTACTAGGCTCCTACGCCATAGTCCCCAAACGGTACAGGGGATCTAATCCATCGGATTTATCTGTTCTAAGTTACCATGTATCTATAGTCTCTCATCCATTTAATATCCTAGAGATTGTATATTGGGCATGAAAACATCAGGCCCATACAGTATCCTATCCGAGTCTCATTCTAATCGGATTCTCTTGGAGAACTCATTCTCTCTCAATCTGAACGACCTTGGCCAGAGATTTTATTTGAGCAAGCAAACATAAGATATTTCTCTCATGATACTAAGAGTGGATAATTCTCTATTAACACTCAATTTCCTTTGAAAGGTTGGCTGTCATTCCTGATAACCGGTTATACTAGATCTGGAACTTCCAAACTAGTACGTCTAGCGTCAAATAATGGAGTACTCATACAAGGCATCTTTGTTATCTCAAGTCTAAGGATTAGATACACAACTGGAACTATGAAATTGCTGTATGACATCAAATATTATTAATTATCTAGCATTCCATAAGCGGATTTGTTAGGACCGTATCGGTACTAAGAGGGAGGGGGTGAATTAGTGCTTTCATAAAACTTGCGTCGATTTAGAAACTTCGTTCAATAAAGCCGTATCGAAAAGATGTTTAAATTAAAAATGTAGGAAAGCATAATGAGCGTAGTGAGAGCAAAAAATCAGTTTGCAATGTAAATGAAAAGCATAAAGTAAATGCAAACCAGATTTTATAATGGTTCAGTCGTCCCAGCCTGCATCCACTCCCAATTCCTCTTCACTTGAGGCCACCAGCTTTCACTATTGATCTTCTTTCCAATGAGCAAAAATTAACTACCTTTACAACTCTTTCTCCTTTTCACAAGCTTAGGAGAGAACCTTTACACCTCTCTCTTTTAGACCTCACTCCTCCCTTAGAAACCGTCTTTGGAGAAAGAGACACGTGCAGACGCGTGCAAGGCATGACGCGTGCGGCCAGGCCCCTGCACGCGGGCACAGCGATCACTACGCCCTCACGCAAGGGCGGCACCTACGTGTGCTGGACTCGCGAGCAGAGGCACTATAGGGCAACGGCACCTGCGGTCGCTGCTCCCGCGAGGTAACGCGCCGCAGGGCAGCGGCGTTTGTGGCCGCTGCTCCCGCGGGCAAAACCCCCGCAGGGGCGGCTGCTCGGCGAGGCAGCTCTGCCTGCGGGCGCTGTCTCGTGGGCAAAACCGCCCGCGGAGGGGGCGGCGCCCACAAGGGCACCCGCCCGCGGGGGGTGCGCTACCCACGGGGGTGCCCCACCTGTAGGGGCGGCGCCCTAGCCCCGCCGCACATGCCACCGCCGGTAGGGTGGCGATGGCAGCAACAGTAGAGGAGCGGGAGAGGGGCTTAGGGTTTTCTGGGCAAAAGATAGTTTTGCCCCTCGGAATTTGAGAAATTTCAGTTTCTATCTTTTGTTCAAATTATAAAAATACCCCTAGGAATTTAGAAATTCTCTATATGTCCCTAATTTTAGAAAATATTAATTAATTAAAAAGTTTAGTTTATTATTATTATTTATTATTATCTAGTAGTCCTATATGATAATGATTTATACATGTGATGTTTGATGTGTGGACGGATGATCATGGACCGTGTGATATGTGTACTTATGATTATTATTATTGGGGTCGACGAGCCTCCATTATATTTCTCATTTATTATTAGGCCTGCGTGCCTATGATTAAGTTGTAATCATATGAGGAGGCGCAGCGGGAGCGTGGATGCGATAGCGGGACCCACAAGACGGACGATTGCGATGCATGGAGATGCATCGAGATGTCGACGGAGCCGACGAGGACGAGATGGACGATCACAGGG
>LVTN01002727.1:6104-20633 GCA_001649415.1 Musa itinerans
GCAGATCAAACAAGATCTCTGAACGGATGGCATCAAAAGGTACGCATCGTATAATTAGATCTATGCATTTGATTTCATCCTGGCATATAGGTTCTTTCCGCATTATTGACATAGCATAATTATAGATCTTTATGCTAACAGTGGTGGCTCGGGTGGGAGGCGGCGGTGGACTCTGGCCGGAAGTGGGGCAGAGTCGGTCGCTGGCCGGACAGCAGCGACGGGCGACGGGTGGGCTGGCCGGAAGCAGGGGATGCAGGGGGTGCGTGGCTGCGGTTGCTGATTCTTCTTCTCTCTCTTTCTGTGGCCCTTTATAATTGAATAAGATATATAATATTTTTTTTTAAAGGCTGCTGGCCGTCTTCTTCTCGGTGGCGGCTTCACCTTCTTTCAAACGTTTTTTTTTTTATATATAACTACGGTAATATTACAGCGAGAACAAATGATAAAACCCTAAAGTCTTATCGTAAAATGCTTTGATACCAAATGATAAGACCCTAAAGTCTTATCGTCGCTATGATACCAAATGATAAGACCCTAAGGTCTTATCATAAAAGAATGGGAGAAAAGGATATGATCTCTTCGAGGGGATCGGCCTCCTTGATCGCTTCGAGGGGATCGGTCTCCTTGATCACTTCGAGGGGATCGACCTCTTAGGGTTTGTCCACAGACTGGAGTAACATTTCATTGATTGATTAGTTTCTCAAAAGAAAGAGTTACATCACTATTTATAGAGTTCCATACAGAGTCCATTATGACTTGAACTTTAATAATAAATAAATATTAAATAAACCTCTACTTGATTCTAACTGAACCAAACCGACTCAATAAACAACTGAACTAAACAAACTCGATAAATATTATTCAAAAGCTCATAAAAAGGGTCCTAACAATTCCTCCCTCTTCAAATCAGCCTTGTCCTCAAGGCTGAGCAGCATCAAACTCGGGGGGCTTCTCTTTCAGCACTTCAATCATAGGCTATCTGCAATGCATCACAACTCGTTGATCAAGTAAGTATGGTCTCCACTTTTTGACAATGTAAGCAACAAGTCGGTCTTTCGTAGTAATCATTGCAAGAAACTTCTAGCCCTGTATAATCAATTTTATCTTTGAACATTTGCTATCACAAGTTAAAATCCGTCCATCATCGATCTTTACTTCGAATCTATCACAGCCTTCAATGTGGTAAGCTAATCGAACTATAACTTTTTTGTCCATAAAATTATTAGTATTGCACGTATCAATCAAAATAGTGACAGACTGATGCTTCAAAGTTCCTCTGATTTTCATTGTTTGTGGGTTAACGTAGCCAGCCAATGCATGCACTATATGTATGATGGCTTCAATATCTTCATCAGTTTCCACACCATCATGATCGGAGTCCAACTCTTCTACTTCCAGTTCCTCCTCGATCGACTCAATAATCAGGAGTTTTTCTTGTTTGTATCAGTACTCCTTACTCCACTTTTCATCGCAATGCCAGCATAAATCCTTCGGTGATCTTTCTTTAAGTTCTTCTCTGGTTAGTCTACAATTGATAGGATTTCAACTAGGAGTAGATGAGGTGTGCTGCTTGCTGATCACTTGTTTATTGACACCTCTGTTTCGACGATATTCCATGCTGATTTTTTCCTCATGTAGGCGTGTAAATGAAATCGCAGCTCACTTGACCATCCCTCCTCGCGGCAATCAAAACAAGGCAACCACGACCGTCGCAGCCACCATCGTGTCGTCAACTGTACGCGATCCCTCGATGTCACCGGCGCCTCCTTCCGCAGTGCGATAGAGATAGAGCAACGCTGCCTTCCATCCACACCATCACAGCCACCGCAGCGGCGAGCCCTTGGCGGTGCTGCCCCCAGCCGCACCACCATCGCTTCGAGGGTATGATCGCTTCGAGGGGATCGGCTTCCTTGATCACTTCGAGGGGATCAGCCTCCTAGGGTTTATCCACAGAGTGGAATAACATTTCAGTGATTGATTGATTTCTTGATTGATCCCAAGAGAAACGATTACATCACTATTTATAGAGTTCCACCCAGAGTCTATCAAGACTTGGACTCTAATATTAAATAAACCTATACCTGACTCTAATTGAACTAAACAGACTCAATAAACAACTGAACTAAACAGACTCAATAAACATTATTCAAAAGCTCAGAAAAAGAGTCCTAATAGTTCCTCCCTCTTCAAATCAGTCTTGTCCTCAAGGCTGAGCAGTATCAATCTTGGGGAGCTTCTCTTTCAGCACTTTAGTCATAGACTATCTGTAACGCATCATAATCCGTTGATCAAATAAGTATGGTCTCCACTTTTTGATAGTGTAAGCAATAGGTCGGTCTTTCAGTGTAGTAATCATTGCAAGAAACTTCTAGGCCTATATAATCAATTTTATCTTTGAACCTTTGCTATCACAAGTGAAAATCCGTGCATCAACGATCTTTACTTCCAATCTGTCATAGCCTTCAATGTAGTGGGTCAATCGGTCAACAGTCTCACTGTCCATAAAATTGTTAGTGCTACCAGTATCAATCAAAACTATAATAAGCTGATGTTCCAGAGTTCCTCCGATTTTCATAGTTTGTGGGTTAGCATAGCCAGCTAATGTATGCACTATATATATGATAGCTTCAATATCTTCATCAGTTTCCACACCTTATGATGGCTTCAATATCTTCATCAGTTTCCACACCTTTATGATCGGAGTCCAACTCTTCTGCTTTTGGTTCCTCCTCGATCGGCTCAATCATTAGAAGTTTTCCCTGTTTGCATTGGTGCTCCTTACTCCACGTTTCATCGCAATGCTAGCATAAACCCTTCGCTGATCTTTCTTTGAGTTCTTCTTGGGTTAGTCTACAAGTGATAGGATTTCAATTGGGAGTAGATGGGGTGTTCTGCTTGCTGATCACCTGTTTATTGACACCTCTGTTTCGACGATATTCCATGCTGATTTTTTCCTCATGCAGGCATGCAAATGAAATCGCAGCTATTATGGTACGGGGTTGACGAGCCTTAACTTCACACCAAATCTCCGGATTAAGCTCTTCAATAAATGTACCCAAAAGTTATCGTTCCGACCAGTCTCTAGTTTGATTTGACAATCGTTCAAACCTGCTCTGATATTCCAACACTATAGAAGTCTGACGAATTTTGGCTAGCTACCCATCAACATTCTTGTATTCAGATGGTCCAAAGCGAATAACAAGTCTTCTCTTAAATTGCTCCCACGAGGGGACTCCGTGGCAAGTTTTGTACCTATCATATCATTGGATTGCATCTCCCTCTAGTTGGATTGAGGCTATTTCTATCTTGGATTCCTTTGGAATTATGTGAAAACGGAAAAAAATTCTGCCCTAGAGATCCAACTGGTCGGATCTCCATCTTCCCATCTCGAAAATTCCACCTTCATGTGTGAGTAGTTTGTGTCATAGTCTTGGGGCCCTTTTCTTGTATTTCCATATCTATGCAACGTAAAACTTGAGCTCTTATTTTGTTGAAATTTGTTAAGGCTCTCTAGTATGGTTTTTATGAAATCATTAAGTGTTTTTGACAGTCGGTTCTCAATTTTGATTTCTAATGCTTTCATTTGTGTTTTCACTAAGTTATCGATGGCCATTGCGTAAGACTACAAATCTGGATTCTCAACTCTTGTTTTTGGTGTCAAGACTAGGGCATCAATCATTGCCTTATTCGGTGCTGTTGTTGTGTGACGCAGTCGATGGCTAACATCGTGGGAATGAAGGGTTGCTGCTAGGATGCGGAGATGTAGTTGCGGTCGCTGCGTGGGGAAGCAGCAGCGATGCTTATTGCGGTCGCTGCGTGGTGGGATCACTGCTGCTGAGGACTGCAAGGCAGCGATGGTGGTGCGGCTGGGGGCAGCACCGCCAAGGGCTCGCCGTTGCAGTGGCTGCGACGGAGGAAGAGTTGCTGCCCTGTGTTTCTGTCACTGCGTGAGATGAGAGCGCCAAGGCTGAAAGGGTTGCGACTGCTGTGACCCAAGGAAGCGATCGCCGAGCAGCCGGGTTGAGGCTGCGGTGATGGCAACCGGCAACTGCAGCAATGGAGGCAGAACAAGAGGGAGGTGGCGTTGAAGCGGCCGGGGTTGAGGCTGCAGTGGTGGCAACCGGCAGCAGCCGCAACGATGCAGAGCAAGGGGGTTGCGGCAATGGTGCAGAGCAAGGGAGTTGAGGTGAATGCTGCGGTGGCTGGCAGCAGCGGTGGTCGCTAGCCGGAGCGCAGCGGCGGCGGTGGAGAAGGAGGCAGCGAGGGTCGCGGCAGGGATCGACGGGGGCTCTAGCAACAGAGGAAGCTCTGTTTCTGCAACCGTTGCAACGAGGGCTGCGGCTGCGACCCAAGGGGGGGGGGCACGGCTAGGGTTGCGGCTGGGAGGCGGGCGGCGGGGATCGGGCAGGCGGGGAGCGGTGGAGGAATTGCCTTACAGCGGCAGTGGGGAAGAAGGGAAGCAGGGGTGCGGCGGCTGAAACAGGTGTGCGGGCTGCCGGGAAGCAGGGACGGCGGTGGGGATCGAGCGGCCGGGAAGCAGCGGCGGCGGTGGAGAAGGAGGAGTCGGCGGTGGAGGCAACCGGCGCCTGCGGCAGCAAAGGGACCGGTGGCTGCTCTGTTTATATCGCACCACAGAAACAGCGACGCTGACGGATCGCGCGGCCAAAGCTGCAACCAAGGGAACGAAGCGATGGCAGTGCGCCTAGGGCAGCGTCGCCGACGGTAGAAGCGGCGATGGGCGGTCCGCTGGCTGGGAAACGGCACCGGCGGTCCTTCTCGCTCGAGCGAGATGGGGAAGCGAGGAGAGGTCGTTGGCCGGGGGGGGGGGGGGGGGGGGAGTGGTGGCTGCTGGCTGGGCAGCAGCGGCGGCGGTGGTGGTCCGTCGGCCGGGAAGCAGCGGCGGCGGGTGGGCTGGCCGGAAGCAGGGAAAGCAGGGGTGGCTGCGGCTTCTTCTTCTTCTTCTCTCTCCTTCACCATTCTCTCTCACCCTTTTTTTTATTATTTTATTATTTTATTATTTTTTCTTTTAAGATGAAGATAACTGCAGCGAGGGGGCAGCGGCGATGGTGGTGGCCACTGGTTGGGCAGTAGCGACAGCGGTGGAGAAGGGGCAATGGTGGTCGATGACTAGGACATAGAGGTTCCTTCTCGGTTGAGAAGGATCGGCGTTCGTGGCTGTCGGCTTCACCCTTCCTCACATAAATTTTTTTTTTTTTTTTGATAGCTATGGTAGCACTGTAGCGAGAACGTCAAGGATTGCCACTCTGATACCAAATGATAAGACCCTAAAGTCTTATCGTCGCTCTGATACCAAATAATAAGGCCCTAAGGTCTTATCGTAAAAGAAAGAAGGAAATAGGGAATGATCGCTTCGAGGGGATCGGCCTCCTTGATTGCAATGCATCAGTCACTACCTTATTTGGTGCTACTGTTGTGACGCAGTCGGTGGCAACACTATGGGAATGAAGGGTTGCTGCGAGGATGCGGAGATATAGTTGCGGTCGTTGCGTGGGAAGCAGCGATGCTTATTGCGGTCGCTGCATGGAGGGATCACTACTACTGAGGACTGTGAGGCAACGATGGTGATGCGGTTGGGGGCAACACCGCCAAGGGCTCGCCGCTGTAGTGGCTGCGACGGAGGAAGAGTTGCTGCCCTGTGTTTCTATCATTGCGTGAGATGAGAGCGTCAAGGCTGAAAGGCGACGATTGCGACTGCTGTGACCCAAGGAAGCGATCGTCGAGCAACCGAGTTGAGGCTGCGGTGATGGCAACCGGTAACTATAGCAACGGAGGCAAAATAAGAGGGAGGTGGGGGTGGAGCGACCGAGAAGCAGTGGCAGTAGTGGAGGGAAGCACCTTAGGGTCTTATCACTAAGTCCCTTTTGTCTCTTCTGCATCCCTTTAACCAATTGTCTTGACATCTCGATATTCTCTAAATAAATTTTGTTTAGACAATGGAAAGATAAGTTTATAATTCTCATTTATCAGTGCTTAGCTAGGTCCCTTCTGTTGCATCATTACTCTCTTGTCCTTTTGATCAATTGCTTTGACATCTTATATTCTCTAAGTATTTTTTATTGATCATTAAAAAGATAATAGGTAACTCTCATGACCTTCGTTATTATGTTATAGGACACTCACATCAAATCTATTATTTGCTTAGTAAATAAAATTTTCAATTAGATATTCTTATTTTTATAATTTTTTTTCATAAGATAAGGAACTTAAAGTTGAAAATCACTTATGATTTAACATGAACCAAATTAAAATTTGATAAAAATAAGAGAAAAATGATTAGAGGTGTGGGGGAGTATAACGACGGATCTTCGTAATATCATAAATTTTTCATGCACTCAATGCTATAAATCAATTTTTATTTATAAGAATTGGAAGACATATTATAAGGGTCATGTACTTATTCAAAAGTTGATGCACCATTGTCATTATGACCCTATTCAGTTTCATTTTTATGCACCTATAATAATTTTTTGGATATAAATTAAGTTTATTTATAGTAAAAGTTGCTTTCATGGATTTTAGGTAGGTGTTATTCTCTCCTTGTCCACACCAAAAATAGATTACCATATCACAAGAAAATTTTACTTTCAGAGATTTATTTTTATTTAATTTTTTTGAAGAAAATTAGAATTTAGAAATATATCCAATATAGTAGATCTAATTTAAACAACAATAAATAATAATAATAATAATAATAATAATAATAATAATAATAATACAGTGTATATAATTTATTCTAATCACATTTATGGAAATCAGTCATAATAAATTGGATAAGATTTATGGCTGCATGTATTAATTCATATACACGTGAATATCACGTGACAGACACGTGGTAAATTATATATAATTTGACCCAGGTCACGCTTACAGCTTCTTCGATCGACCCCAGTCGGTTTCATTGCCTCTCTCTCTCTTTTCATTGCCTCTCTCTTGCCGCCTCCACGCAGCCGTCGCGATCTGCCCTTCTTTGGCCGCCTTGCGCGCCGCTTAGCGTATCGACGGCCGCGCACCGGATCCCTCATCCCGCTTGCTGTTCCCCACTAAACCCTCCGACGACCGATCTTGGATCGGGCGAATCTTTCTTTGGTTTCTTTCTCGGAGGTACCATCGTCTTCTTGTAATTTTGTTTGTGCCTGGTTTGATCGATGATTTTGGTTTTATTCTGGTCGTGTTCTCGTGTTTTTTTGTCGTAGAACCGTTTGATCTGATTACTACGTTGGTGGGTTGGAGGGATACAGGATCAAGACTGAAAGAGGAAAGCCATGGCCGATTGGGGTTAGTCGTCGTCTAAATAATTGATAGGAATTGTTTATTGTTAAATGATTATTATGATTGTTATGTTTTTTATTATTTATGTGATATGTTCAACGTTTATTAATGTCTTTAGAATTTAGTTGTAGTTTTTCTGTTCCTAAGTGTTTGCACTAGAAATTCTTGATTTTGGTTTCTTTGCTGTAGGTTTAGTAATGAGCAATAACATGACCGTTACTATTACTATTTGTTGGCATGTCTTTGCGTAGCTATCTTAAATTACATAAATGATTAGGTGTGATTCAACTATTGTTAACTGCCACCCTCGTCTTTCTACTATGGATATTTCTAATTTCTTGTTAAAAAACTTTCTTTATGTTCCTGAAAATGATTGAAGGCACATGGCATATATGCGTTCTGTGTATTCATTTTGTCAGTTTCATGAGAATAATTTACCAACATGTCATACATGTATTTCTCCACCAAGGCATCCAGAACCTAAACTATATCCTCGAGCCCACGACTTAGTGAGTCAATGATTCAGATGACATTCATTGCCTCCAACTTCCACGTGGACAATGAAGGGCTTTATGGGTTTTAAATGATTTTTTGGAATTAAATTATAATTTTCTATTTCTCTGACTTCGAGACACATTTTTATGCTCAATTTCTTATATATTCGAGGAGTATTTATTTTTCTTTTTGAGTTTATTGGGTGCCTAAGATCTCTAATATGTTCATGATATATGTTAGACTAGTTGTTTGCCTATCAGGAACTATATTTTGTGATTTCTTGAGGTTTAGTAGGATTTTTATGGGGTTCTGTGATTTAATTTTTATCCCACAACTCGTATTAAGGCCTTGAGGTCATACTTGAGTCCTTTCTATTTTTTTTTTAATATTACAACTTGATATATTTTTCTCCCTTTACACTCTTGGGGTCCCGTTTTGCCTTTTTGAATTGAACAAAATCCACTAGAAAAGTTTATATTAGATGAACTGATATTAGAGTGAGGTAATTAATAATGACTTCCACATCAAAACACATCAATCACATCTTTGTCAAGAGGCTCAGCAACAGAAGTGCTGTGATGGAATCTACTTATGAAAACTAGTGCAGAATTCTCTGAATGATGTTAAAGGCATGAAGATGATGCAACACCAGAGGATGTCATGGCTTCTCCCACATATTTAATGCTTTTTCCTGTATTTGTCTCCCTTTTAAAGTCAACTTTGGATGATTAAGTGAATCTTAGACCAATCAAGTGGAGTATCAATAGTATCTTGAAATTTTTATCTTTCTGTAGATTGACACTGAAGCCACAAGGCAGTAGCTGGTTGTCTCTAATTAGATTCCAGTAGATGTTGTTTAATTGCTGAAAATTACTTAGTAGGGTGCTCTCCTAAGCGCTCGTCTGAGGTGAGGTGAGGCCTGAGTACGTTGCACAGCTTTCGAGCGATGTGCTTCATTGAAGTTCTGCTTGGCACCTCGGGCAAGTGCTTAAGTGAATTGTAACCTGAGCTCTTGCCTGGTTTGATTGAACAGTCAAGTTGGTTCAATCGAACCAACTAAACCCTTACACTAAACCATTCGCACCTAGTGAAACCCTAAACCCCACGTCGTCGCCTGATCCACCATTGGTCCGTCATTGAGTGTGCCTTAGCTCCCTTCACCGCCACTGAAGCCATCGTCTGAATCTCCCTTCGTTGTCGTTGCCTTCATCGGAAGCTTCCTCCACCGCCACCCTCTCCTTCCCCACCTTCCTCCATAGGCCGGTTACTCTTCTTCTTGCCTCTTTAAAGTTGTTTAGTTCTAATGACTCTTTAGAACTGTTCTCAGTCCTTTAAACTTTAAAGCTGAGGTAAATCAATTAATATGTTTGAGGTAAATCAAATTGGATTAAAGGTGAGAGCAAACTTTTGAAGATGAGAATTATTTCTTGGAAAGACTGAGACAAGTCGTTCTTATTAACCATTGCTGTTAGGAGAGAACAACCAAAGTTCTTTTTTTTTTTCAATGAGTAATGTTGACACAAATGTATATAAGGTCAGTGCAAACTTGCTTAATGGTAAGGCATATTTTATATTGCTGGCCCTAAATTTAGGCAAACTTTAGATTGCAGTAGCATCACAATCTTAACTCCCAAGTATCCAACTTCCAGTCACTTAATTGAGAAGTGTAGTACACTTATTAACATTTCTATATAAGAAACTTGAACAATTTATTTGGGAAAAATGTAACTTTTTGTATGTCTCTTTGTGCGTGATAAATCTGTATAAAATTACATAACATGCCTAGAAGCATTACTTTTGAGTACATAGTTTTCTTGTTTAGTAAAATATTTTGATTCCTTTTTATAGTTCTGTCCCTTCTTTCATTTGCTTGCTAATTTGGTCATGTATATTTCTTTCTTCATTTTTTTCTCTCAGAAGAAGAAGATTTTGAACCTGCACCTCCAGGTCTAATTAGTAATCAGCCAAAAAGACAGTGGGATGGTGAGGATGTGGAAGATGAAAATGTCAAAGAATCCTGGGAAGATGAAGAAGTTCCTGTGCAGGTAAGTTTAATATTTCAGTTTATAAATATATTGTACTTGGTATTTGGTAACCGTGTTCTTTAAGATTATATATTTTTACAGGCATAATGAATGTAGACATTTAGGCAACTCTCTTGCTGATGACAATGGGAAAATTATTATAGATTAATTCTTTGCTAAATTTCAACAAAAGTTGAGCTGGTTCCACATCTATATATAAGTACATTCATTCATCAGCATGTAGATAAGTCAATATAACTGGATGTACTGACACTTCATTTCATGAAAAATTCTGTCAAAAGTTCTTTGGTATTTCCCCAAGGTCTTTTGTTAGTTCTACAGTTTGTCACAGAAAGTATATCTCCTGTTGGGTCTTCTTGTTCCAGAGTTCTGCTGTATCTCATGGTCGTTATTGTGATGGTTATTTAATTTGCCAAAGATGGACTCTAAAGGAGTCATGTTGCCCTCTCTATAGAAGACCTGTAAAAGAGCAAGGAACCCAATATTTTGCAATCTCCATCTGTAATTCAATTGCAGAGCATTATGTTCCAACTATTCATTAATTGGTTTACTAGCATATGACCCAGAGCATTGATTGCTTTACTGAAAAAGTTAAACTTGTTAGTTTAACTATCGCTTGCAGTGCATGACCGGATCACCTCCTTGGCTAACTTTATGATAGGTGATCGTCATGAGTTATTAAATATTGTGTTTATTCTAGTGCTGTCGTTTGGAAATGGAACATAGGACAGAACATTGTATGTTTGTATGAGATGTTCGTTTAATTTACAAATGGGCTGATGATAGAATTATCAGCATAGATTTTTCTGGATTCTTATTGGATGGCTATTCCATACACATGGGAAAAGTCTTGGTATTCTAGACAGCCAAATTGATGTGAACTCTATAATCAGTTGATTCAGTAGAGAATATTTAGAATAGCCATTAGCTCTATGGATTGGATAAACAATAACACAAAGCCATAACGTCCCAACAAGAGGATTGGATAAACAATTACATTTTTTTCAAATTTGATAATGTAACTCTAACCTTTAACTACATATATTGGTTTTCCATTGTAATTGTACTTTAAACTTTCAAAAATATCTAGAACATTCCAGTTAGTATTTAGTACGATCAAGAACTAATATTAAAAAAGTCCCATAATTGTCAGCATTGAGGATTTAGCTTCTTCATGCTAATATTCTTGCTTCAACTTGCGACTCTACTGGAACTGTAACGTCTTTTTCTAGGAACTGCATGGGGATGTCAGTGAAGGCCACATCACTATCATCTGAGTAGCTGAGCATCTCCTGTGACATTATAATATGGTTATGCTATTCAACTACTTGAGAGTGCAAAGGTGGATATGCTGGAGCTATGTTCACATAATGTTTGATGCATTCAAGCGGCATACATCTGGTATACTGGACCGCACCCTCATCATCAGAATGCACTCTCTTGGGTCTCCTTTTAGGGCCCCTGTGAATTGCAGTTCTGGGCCTTCTTTGTGTGCAAAAGGGTTCCACTGACAGATTCTTTCTTTGTTAATTTCTTTATACTTTTCACTTATATAGAACAGATCTTGGAAACTGTTATCTAAAAGTCAAAAGATGTGTTTTTTTTGGTGGGATGGTTGAGCAAGAGCACCAATATTTATTTGTTTTTTTAATGACATATAGGTCATGAATTTGTTGATGCAGGCACCTAAGCTAGAGACTAAAGCAGCAAAGCCAGGCCACAAAGGTGCTGGAGAGAAAGAGAAACTACCTGAAGCGAAGAGAAGTGAAATAGCTAATGAAGTTCTAGCTGATCCTATTGCTGAGAAACTTCGCCAACAAAGGTTGAAACTATGTTATACTTCTCATATGACGTTTTTTGGCAGATTGGTAGTAGGTATAAAGATATAAGAGTTGTGATTGAGGGAGGAAAAAAAAAAAACCACAAACTACTAGTTGTATGACCAACAATGCTTTATGAATTTGAGTGTTGGATAACTAAGAAATAACATTTATAAAAAATTTATGTTGCCAAGATAAGAATATTGAGATGAATTTGTAGAGTTATGAAAAAATATAGAAAAAAATATTTTTATTCGTGAATAATTAGGTATCGCTTCGATAGAAGATAAAATGAGAAAAAATCATTTAGGATGATATAGTCATATGTTTAGGAGACTTCCGGATATAGTAGTCAGAAGAGGTAAAATAATTAATGTCAGTGGTAAAATAATTAATGTAAAAAATCATATGTTTAATTAAGTTCAGAATACTTAAATCTTTATTTGTAGTTTCTATTAAAATCTTTTTAGGTCATCCTCTGAGTATTCTGATCTTAATTAAACATATGATTTTTTATAGATTTCAATGACAGTAAAAGATCTATATAATCTACCCTAAATAATTAGGACTTTATGACTTTGTTGTTATTGTTGTTGTTGTTGACCACAAGCTACTAGTTACCTTATCTGTTTTGGAATCATGTGCTTTACTTGGGCTAACATGTGACTTAGCAGACTTGTTGAAGAAGCTGATTACAAGTCAACTGCTGAGTTGTTCGCCAAGAAAGGTGCTGAGAAAACTCTGGATAGCTTTATTCCAAAATCAGAGAGTGATTTTCTAGAGTATGCTTTGCTCCTCTCTCACAAAATTTGCCCTTACGAGGTTTGCAGTCTACTGTAAAAATTTATTGGAGCTTATATTGAAACTTTCTTTTTTGGCACTGATCTGCCATATTTTGTTACTTAGAAAAGCTTTCATTACATTGGCCTTCTAAAAGCTGTTATAAGGCTCTCTATGACTTCACTAAAAGCAGCAGATGCGAAAGAAGTAGCTTCTTCAGTTACGGCAATTGCCAATGAGAAACTTAAGGCAGAAAAGGAAGCTAACGCAGGCAAGAAGAAACAAGGTGAGTATTAGAAACTTTGAATATTGTAGTGTTGCTAACTGGCAAGGATAGTGAGGGTACATTTTTGGTTCACAAACTGGTGTCATTTAACAGGCACAAAGAAAAAGCAGCTTCACGTAGATAAAGCGGAGGACGACTATGGCACAGCAGGTCGCTATGATGACATGAATGATTATGACTTCATGTGAATAATTAAATTGGTTCTTATTGTGTATGATTATTGAGAGATTTTAAAGAGTGGACGAGATGTATAAGAACCAGCAGTGGCTTTGAAAAAAAGTAGAACCAACAGAGGCAATTTCCAGAGCGTTCTCCAAGGCATTTAAGGTTACGGTCGAGTCCATTGCATATTTTGCTTGAGTGGCTTCATTTTCTTTTATTTTGTGATGTTTCTGTATCCATTACATCGGTACTTTTTCTTGGTCTGATGTCAGAACAAGTTTTGTAATCTTTGTGAAAAACTGTTGCAGTTTTGGTTAAGAAAAAAACATTTCATTTGTTCGATGACTATGCAAGACACGGTAGATTTTTTCTTGTCTTCTTTTTGGCAGCACTTTGATGATTGGGAAGTTAAGACGTCATCTGATGTACTTCTGACGGAACGGTACTTACCCCCTGTTACCGTGTACTGGGCATAGGGTACTGTGTGTTATATCCTCTGGTACCTTTGGAAGGGCGAATAATGATGAGCCTTTTATCTAGGTAACGATGTTTAGCTTTTCTTATCTTCTAAAGTACTTCGCAAGTTCTTGGAGAAAATATTTCATAAACACGAGTAATTTAAAACCCCTAATAAATAAACTTGAAGCTTAATTCATACTAAAAGGTAATTTATCAAAAAAAAATCTCGATAATGAGATTTTATTAGATGGCACTTTCATATTTATTTTTTATTAGGGGTTATTCTTTTGTTTAAAATCTCCAAAATATTTTTCAAATTGGATTGATCTGTTTTTGTTGAATTGGTTGATTTGATTCAAACCCGATCGATCCAAGGGTTTGTTTGATTTGGTTTTAGTTTAGGTCAAATTGATTCGTGTTGGGTCTTTCGAAATGGATTGGATTGAATTTTAGATCGAGTTAGGTTTGAATCAAAAGTTAAAGGGGAGTTCTACCGTAACCGTAGTGTAGGTGAAGGTGACTAGTGCACCTCTCCTTTCTTGTGCTCCTCTCCAATGACGAACAATGATTGTATCCTCCACTCTTCGATGGTTGTGAACTCCTCCTGTGGTCCTCTTTGGCGGCTAACAATGATATCCTTTGTATTAGGATCAAGAGTCGGGGTTGGCACTAAGAGGGGGGGGAGAGTGAATTAGTGCAACGGTAAAATAACATCGATTCGAAAATCTTCGTACGTTGAAAATCGAACTCGGAAGATAACTTGAAATCTCGTTCTCGTTCGAATATAAAGTGAAAGCAGTAGGCAAGTAAATATTCAGTTTGCAGTAAGGTAAATAGTAAGAAGTAAACGCAAACCAGATTTTAGAGTGGTTCGGTCGTCGTGACCTACATCCACTTCGCTGATTCCTTTTCCGTCGAGGCCATCGGCATCCACTATTGGTCTTCCTTCAATAGGCGAAAACCAACCACCTTTTACAACTCGATTCTCCTTTTACCGGGTTTAGGAGATAACCCTTACACCCCCACTCAATCCTCTCTCAAACTATTCTAACATTTAGAACTTTGAGAGGAGCTCACACAAGATTATAGTAGTGTTTCTTTCCTTTTTTACTCTCAATACTTGTGTTTGTTAACCAGGGATGAAAGGGGTATTTATAGGCCTCAAGTTGATTCAAACTTGGAGCCTAAAAAC
>LVTN01002729.1:9528-20226 GCA_001649415.1 Musa itinerans
GGAATGCTTGATGTAGTTTATATAATTGCCTCGGAAATCTTCGATGGATAAAAATGGAAAGTGTTTGATCATGGGCCAGTCTGCGCCATTTTGGAGGCATCTGCGGAGGAGTTGGGTGGTTCCAATTACGTCCAGTCTCTGGAGCGTAGTGAAGCTTGCAGGGCAAGCCGCCAACCACTCTGGTAAATGATTGATGCGAGATTCAAATGTGCCCAAATTCAAGACCTCCAGTGCAGGGAGATCAGCAACAATCTCCAGATCTGATTTACCACGTATACTCAGTTGTTTCACAGAAGGGAAACCTTTGATGGACTTGAGAGCACACACATTGGTCAGATCCAATGTGGTTAAGCAGGTTGCCTGTCGGATCAGGCCTTCCGGTAGAGACTTCAACTTGGGGCAATTTTGGAGGAACAATTTCTCGAGGCGACGCATAGCAAAACCTTCCGCTACCCAATCCCACACTTCCATGTTAGTCATATTCCAGAGTTGCAGCTTCCTTAGTTTCGGAAACAACGAAGGAGGAGAAGTAGAAGAAGAAGAAGAAGAAGGGCGCTTTGAATTCCGTTCCCGTTCATGACCGGTAGCAGCAGCTTCACACCCAAAAAATTCCGGTCCGATGGTGGTCACTGCACGTGCACCTATTATTTCAAGAAACTCCAAACTGGGGAGCTTTCCTAGCGGTGGAAGCAGTGGCCAATGATCACAATAATTTAGTTCCAAGAGTCTTATGTTTGGAAGAAGCGAACTGATGCTTGCAGACGCCATCCAGCTGGGGTACCGGCGGCCGAAGAAATTCTTTAACTCGAGCGAAACAACAGATGATGGTGGATGAAGTGCCACATCCAACACCTTCTCCATTCTTTCAATCTCTTCCTCCCTGTAACCATCGGATGTCGATGTGAATGAGCAACTTAAAAGTAGTTTCTTCAGTTTTTTGTTACCCTTTAATCCGCTTGTATCCCTTCTTGTTTCAGCTTCCGTCCACGCCCTCTCCAACTTGTAAATGGAGAGGTATCTGAGCTCCTGGAGGATGCCTAATTCTTCCAATGGGCACGAACCAGTAGCCGTGTTCACCACGAATCCTTGGAGTTCAATGAGGTGCTTCAACCTTCCTATTCCATATGGTAAGCTCTCCAGCCATGTATCTCTACAATCGAGTGTCCTTAGATTGACCAGGCCAGTTATGCCCTGGGGGATATATCTCAAATGTTTACATCCAAGAAGGATCAAAAACTGTAAATTCGTCAGATTGCATATGCTTTCTGGAAGCTCCGTTACACGACTATGAGACACATTCAAGTATCTCAAGTGTATCAAATTTCCCATGTAGTGCGGTAGGCTCTGGATATTTGTGCCCATAAGATGGAGGACTCTAAGTCGCACAAAGTTCTTCAAGCAATCATCTATATCCTCCACATTGTTACGTGTTCCCTCCACCAACAACGTCCTCACCGACTCATGTTTCTTGGTCAAACTGACGATATACTGGATGTCCGTGGTTTCAGTGGTCACAATCGACAACCGACGCAGCTTCATCGGGGCGGCACCACTTCTCCACTCGTTTTGCGCGTCACTAATGAACAAGCTCTCATCTCTCGATAGGAAATGGCCGAGCGATCGCAGCAGGTCATGCATCTTGTAATACTCACCGTAGTCCAGACCGTAAGGTTGCGATTGTAGAAGGCTCCTATGAAGCAGCTCTCTGTAATATTGCTCCCCTGTTTCCTCCAAGCTGACATCTCCTCGTGCTTCGACAAACCCCTCGGCTATCCATAATCTGACGATTTCAGGCATGCGAAACTCAAAATCTTCTTGGAACAAGGCGCAGTAGAGAAAGCATTGCTTGAGATGGGACGGCAGGTCTTGGTAGCTCAGATACAGTGCTCCGTGCATACCTTCGGGAAGCCCTGTCCGTGACCATGCGGCGCTGCGGAGAACTTCCTCCCACGCACTTCTGTTGAGTCCTCTGTCGCGGAGGACCCCTCCGATGGTCTTGATGGCCAGGGGAAGCCCTCCGCATTTCTCAACAATCTTCATGCCTGTGTCCTTGAGATCTTGGGCATCCCTTTCCTCCTCTGCATTCATCGTCGCCTTCTTGCACAGGAGCGACCAGCCATCCTCCGGAGGCAGCAGCTTCATCTCGTGGACGTGGGCCGCCTTCATTTGCCTCGCGATCCCTGCGTTTCTGGTGGTCACCAGCACCCTGCTCCCTGCTGCTCCTCCCTGCAAAGGATTGCGGAGCAAGTCGTCCCAGATCCGAGCATCCCAAACATCATCCAACACCAGTAAGAACTTGTTCCCTCTCAGGAGACGTTCCACCATGGGCTCCAGCAGACTCCTGCTCTGTTCTCTATTATATTTTCCACCAGCACCTTTGACGATATTTCCGAGAAGATCCGTCTCGCTGAACTCTTGGGACACGCACACCCAGATGGTGGTGCGGAAGCTGGCTTTGATTTTACCATCATTGAACACCTTCTGAGCGAGGGTGGTCTTTCCGATGCCGCCGATCCCCACAATTGCCAGCACCACCACGTTCTTACTCGGATCTTGCTTTGTCAGCTGCTCCACCAGTGCCTTGGCGTCCTCCTCCAGTCGCTCGCCAACCATGTCAGACTCCATCACCGGGGAAGTTATGCGACTAACTCGAGGAACCACCCTTGGTTCCGCCGCAGACACATGGAGTTGCAACTTGGACCTTCGGGCCGAGATCGTTTCCAGCCGATCGTTGAGATCCTTGATTTTGACGCCCACCTCATGTCTGAACTTGACCTCGCGAAAGCAAGCAAAGAACGGACGACCGTTGAGATCCTTGATTTTGACGCCCACCGCATGTCTGAACTTGACCTCGCGAAAGCAAGCAAAGATGGGAAATCCGCACGAGGTGGACGGCTTCGGATCGGACTCACGAGGAGTCCACTTCTCGGCCTCCATCCGGCACTCGTCCAGGAGGTCGTCGGCGTCGTACATGACATCCTTGAGCTCCATCAGCCAGTCGTTGACGTCCTCGTCCTCGATCCGCCGCTTCTCGGCGTCGCGAAGGACAGATTGGATGTTGCGGAGAGAGCGTTGGAGCTTTTGGATCTCCCCGGGGACGCCCAACAGCAAGTCCACCTCCTCTTTAGCCATGTCCATCAACGTACGGACCAGCCCGGAGATGAAGGAATCAAGCACAACGGCCATCTTTGATCACAGAGTGGGAGTGGGAGTACTGACCACTCTCTTCCAAGTCTTTGTGTCAGCCAAGACAAAGGTTTATACCTGCATAAACTATATATATTTTTTTCTAAAAGAAAACTTAAAAAACTTAATTACTAAAATTGATATATCAACGAAAGATATATCCAAATCCAAAAGATAAAAATTCCTTCAAAAATTAAAGAATTTATTGGCTCTAATACGAGTGACTAATCGATTAGCCACATGATTTTCTTCCGTATAAGATTTTATAATCATTCATAATAAACATTTGATGTAAAATATCCCTAACAACATTTAAATTTCATCATAGAGGGAGAAAAAGATTATTTATTTTTAATATTTACTATCCTCATAAACGAAGTATAATCCTTTCAAGATAATTTTTACGTCACAATAATTATTATCTGCTTTCTAAATATACCTACAACTCAGAAAAAAAAGGAAAGCATCCGTGAAGACAATACTACTATTACATTTATGATTCTAAGAAATATTATAATTTAATTTGATCCGAGCGAAAGCTAATTTTTCTCATTTAACCAAGCAAAATTAATGACTAATGTTTCTTATGGATTCGATTGACTTCTGATAAATATGTAAAATCATTTTTAAAAATAAAATATATTATATTATTAAAAATAACATCATTATGATCCCCGAGAGCAATAAATCAAAAATAAAACATATTATATTATTAAACAACAAAATACTTTTGCTAAGAAGCCTCAAAATTAAACAAAAATAAACCCTCACCAAAATCAAAGGCCATCATGTGGTGACCGAGAATCAAAAAGATAAAAATATAAATCAAACCCATTCTTGCACAGAAATCAAGAAGTCAACTAAACAGGACAACGAATCAATACATGTTCAAGAAATTTTAAATTAATATTTAAAAAACACTGTACTCACAAATCCCCAAACCGATCAACGGTGATCAACAACAGTAGCACTGCAAAACATGCATAAACTACTATCATCAACAGGACGAACAACATAAAGTAGGAGTGTGTTTTATATTCAAATCCAACTTTGATTGTACCGACGCACGTCTTTCACAGTATTAATGCAAAAAATAAATAAATAAATAAACTTAGTGTCATCTTCGGTTGCACAATAATTGACCAATTCTAAAACTGTGTTGCAGGATAAAAATAGGCTTTGTTATGACCATCACATCAAGATAAAACAGGTTCTAAAGCCAATAGACAAAAATAGGAGATGGACAAAGGGATGAGTGAATGATTGAGATGCTGAGGGAGTAAAAGATTTTCTCACTTGGACTAACATACACCCATATAAAAATTTTATATAAGATTTTATATATCCATCAAGATTTGTTATACTGACAGATATAAATAAGATCACTAATAGATAACTTATGGTGGGTATCACTGACAGTTATAAATAAGATGATGGGTATCACTTGGTGGTATAAGACAATATAATACAAGCTCTATAAAGAATAATTTTTTGAAACTAAGAAGCAATTTAGAGTGGACACTGATCACAACCTGGACTGTCAATACATCAAATTGTAAACCTCGAGACATATCTAAAATATTATAGAAAGACTAAGATAAGCTCAAGAAGCTCACATGAACATGCCTTAGCCTCAACTGTGAAGATCTACATATGTCAAGAAATTTAAATATTTTTAAATTATTTCTTTATTAATTTAGAATAAAGGGATTTGGTAAATTGTGAATGAAAAACATTTTAAAATTTCATTTTGTCACACATCTGACTTAATGAAATGTTTTTCTTGATATCAATCAATTCCTTCTTTTAATGTGATGTTTTCAAATATCTTCTTATCAGTTATTGCTAAAATTGACTGACAATAAATACTCGGAACATTGGGGTTTGTTATTGTTGAAAAGCAAATCAAATGAAGGAAAAGAATAGTACAGATGATGACACAAACAAATTCTCTGTCTCTACTATTTACAATATATATATATAAATGATTTTTGGACTTTTTCTGTTCCTCCAAATATCTTCACCAACTCTCAGGATCCGAGATCATTTCATGGTACCAATGATTTTGCCATTACTTTTCTCATGTAATTTGAATTCTGAACCCATGAGGTGTTACAATTTGCATTCATGGATCAACCATCTAAAAAAGTTTTGATATTTCACTTTTTCTGCATTCTTTTACCGTTGATAACTCATTTACATCATGGAAGAAAAAAAGGGCTCTTTTCTTTTTCTTCTGACCCAAATGTTCAGCAATCTGTAGAGATTGAAGTGATCAAAGGCCTGAGCCCTTCACTGTTTTCTGATATGGATTTTTTTCTTTCCCTCATCTCTGTTCTTGCAGCACAATATGTGATCCCATCTACAGCAACAAGCTACTTCACACAGCTTTCTTTTCTTTTGCTGATCTTTGTTCATGTAGCACAGTGTGTGATCCACCTACAGCAGTTGGCATTGAAGTGCCTGCAAAATGCCAAGCAAGCATTGTCATCATCACATGGTCGGTGCAAATGTCTACTTTGTCACCAAGAAACCACACTTCACAAGCTATATCTATCTTGGTAGCAGACCAACACAGGCCTCTGTGTCTTGTCTTGATTCAGGGAAACCTTGCTGTGAACTCAGCCATGGCTTCTGACAAACATTTACAGATACTAGATAGGTGAACACTTGCTATGGATCCATGAAGTGGTCTATTCCTTTGAGTGAAGCTTTTCAAAGGCTCATTGCTAAGTGACAGCTTGTCAATTAGCCTTTATACGAATTACCTAAAACTACAAGACTCTTAGTTAGCTGTAATCTAGATTCTAAAAGGCTCTTTTCAATTTTTTAATTACCTTTTGCATAAAGTATGCATAAAAATGGAAGAAAAATCACAATGCACTTTTATCTTGCAGTTCTTATTAACTGATTCGGATGTCATTTCTGAAATTGCAACAAAATATCAAGAGGTATGCTATATTCAGGAAGTTATCTTAAGATGCCAAGAAAATTTGAAGCCAGATCTGCTTATGCATAGTTTAAATTGTTTTAGATTATGTCATTATGATACAGCTTGTTAGTTAAATGACTTAATACAATCATTGTGGTGTCCATTTAGCAGGAAGGTTTAGTTAAATGATTATACTAAGAAGAGGGAATTAATCAGCAGAAACTAGACATAATACAAGTTATTATTATGCCAACTTTAGGTACACTCTCATATATGCAAATGTGCAGAACTTGGATGCAAACAGTTCATGTATTTGGAGGAACCTACAGCTCATGTCAATAAGTTAGCAAAGATCTGTGGCAACTGTTTCATGCACAGTTCAAGGTTTTAATGTATCAAGCAAATGCCAACAAGGGCTCTTTGATAAGTTCATTGTAACAAGGTTTAGATACAAAGTTACAGTCATTCTTGTCTAAGTCTTCTAAATTCTTGCACTTGGATGAATGTATTCGACTCCATTTCCTTGTATTCTCTAGGAAAAAGTGCTGACCCAACTCATTGTTTTTATCAAAGATATGATTCTTTCTATATATCTTAGCATGCATGAAATGTGCAGTCATATAAGACAGAAACACCTTGTACAAGAACTAACAAAAAAGATGGCCAGGACAAAACATTATGATCTAGGCAAAGATCAGTTTGCAACTCAGATTCATAGAACACTCCAAACCACTCCACAGCCTTCAGAGTGTAAAGACAGGCTCCTTTTGTTGAGAGTTCATTGCAAAGGATGAGTGCTTCACCTGCTTGGCTCTACTCAGCAATGGAGGTACCTAACAAAGCTTGAAGAGTCGGTGATACCATCAGGGTTGATATAAACATCAATGCTCTGCGTTCACAAGAACAAAATCTATAAACATCTGCAGTTGATATATGCAAAATGTCGGAAAAACATGAAAGACTCAAGAAATAGAGCCATAAACCACAGATTCCACAATATCAACTCTTCCAAACATGATAGATCTTATTTGGAATTGTACCAAATCTCTTTGTGAACATACATAAAAGGCACTGTGATGTTGATATATATCTAGTTGCCTTCGCTTTGCTAGTGGAGAGCAGGTTCACCCCTTTTGATGACTTGTACCCATAGAAATACGGGATGTGGCTGCTAACGTTGATGGTCATGTCGCAGAACTAATAGTCTTCCTTGAGTGCTTTTTGCCTTTGTCACATGGATCCAGCTTTTTGCCTTTGTCAAATACATGAGAATAATTATGCACTTTGGAATTGATTCCAAAATGGTTTCACATCTTTCTTCTATGAACCATCTTTGGGTGGAACTGAGGGCACCACTAGTAGTCTTCCGATCCCCATATATTCTTCTGCTTCTTAGACAGCATGTCGTTCAAACTACATTCGAGTTTTCTACTCTGAATCACCCAGAATCTGGGTTTTATCTTCTTGTCCAGTGAGTAGCTGAAGTACCTTGGGTATTCGACAATTTCCTTGAGTGGCTTCTTCATGGTTCTTAAGAGGAAATCAAGCTTTGGTTTCAGAACCATTTCAATGCTATAGCCCAGTATAGGAGAAAATCTACAATGCTACAACCCAGATAAGTAAGAAAGTAACATTTAATGTTACACACTTTTTCAAAAAAGGACAAAGTGCTCTGAACATCCTCATCCGCAGGAATCGATAGGTACAATCATCATTCGTCTAGCATTTCTTCCGATAAGTGCCTCATTAATACTGCTCGGAAACAAAATTCCACTCACAAAATTGACCTACACAAGCAAATCCACAAAAAGGACGTGTGTGGTTAAATTCATAAACATTAGAGAAATAATGGTGTAATCAAATCGCTATTAACATTAGAGAAATTAATAAACATTAGAGAAATAATGTCGATCTCCCTGCCATAAGCAGGAAGAGATAACTGTGAGTCGCCACTCCAAAACCAGAAGACGTTAGATGGTCGAGACGCGAGCATGAAAGGAGGTAAGTTACCCCAAAGCTAATTGATGTCTTCTTCTTCTTCTTCTTCTTCTTCTTTCTTCTTCTTCTTCAGCAGCAGCAACAGCAGCAAAAGCAGCAGCAGCATCGTCTAGGTTTGTCTCGAAGGTGCCGGAATGCTTGATAGAGTTTATATAATTGCCTCGGTCATCTTTGATGCTAAAAATTGGCAAGTGTTGGAGCATGTGCCAGTCTGCGCCATTTTGGAGGCATCTGAGGAGGAGTTGGGTGGTTCCCCATACGTCCAGTCTCTGGAGCGTGGTGAAGCATCCAGGGCAAGCCGCCAACCACTCTGGTAAATGATTGTATGGAAGGAAAAGCCCGCCCAACTCCAATACCTCCAGTGCAGGGAGATCAGCAACAATCTCCAGATCTGATTCACCACTTATCCTCAGTTCTTTTACAGAAGGGAAACCTCCGATGGACTTGAGAGCACACACATCGGTCAGTTCCAATGTGGTTAAGCAGGTTGCCTGTCGGATCAGGCCTTCCGGTAGAGACTTCAACTTTGGGCAATCTACGAGGACCAATTTGTCGAGGCGACGCATAGCAAAACCTTCCGCTACCCAATCCCACACTTCCATGTTAGTCATATTCCTGAGTTCCAGCTGCCTTAGTTTCGGAAACAACGAAGGAGGAGAAGTAGAAGAAGAAGAAGAAGAAGGGCGCTTTAAATTCCGTTCCCGATCATGACCGGTAGCAGCAGCTTCACACCCAAAAAATTCCGGTCCGATGGTGGCCACCGCAAGTGCACCTCCTATTTCAAGGAACTCCAAGTTAGGGAGCTTCCCAAGCGGTGGAAGCAGTGGCCAATGATAGCAGTCAAGTAGTTCCAAGCGTCTTATGTTTGGAAGAAGCGAACTGATGCTTGCAGACGCCATCCAGCTGGGGAACCGGAGAAGGAAAAAAATCTGTAACCTGAGCGAAACAACAGATGATGGTGGATGAAGTGCCACATCCAACAACTTCTCGAATCTTTCAATCTCTTCCTCCTTGTGATCATCGGATGTATATGAGCAATGTAAATGTAGATGTTTCAGTTTTTGTTTACCCTTGAAGAGGCTCGTATCTCTTCCCGGTTCAACTTCCAGCCACGCCCTCTCCAACCTGTCAACGGAGAGGTATCTGAGCTCATGGAGGCTGCCTAATTCTTCCAATGGGCACGAACCAGTAGCCGTGTTCACCACGAATCCTACGAGTTCATTGAGGAGCTTCAACCTTCCTATTCCACATGGTAAGCTCTCCAGGCCTGTAAGTTGACAATCGAGTGTTCTTAGATTGACTAGCCTAACTATACCCTGTGGGATTTGTGTCAACTGTCTACATCGAAAAAGGATCAAAAACTGCAAATTCGTCAGATTGCATATGCTTTCTGGAAGCTCCGTTATATCGGTATAAGACACATTCAAGTATCTCAAGTGTATCAAATTTCCAATGTAGTGCGGTAGAATCTCGATTTTTGTCTGCATAAGATGCAGGACTCTAAGTCGCACAAAGTTCTTCATGTAATCATCTAAATCCTTCACATAGCCACGTGTTTCCTCCGCTAACAATGTTCTCACGGACTCGTGTTGCTCGGTCAAACTGACGATACGCTGGATGTCCGTGGTTTCAGTGGCCACAATCGACAACCGACGCAGCTTCATCGGGATGGCAACACTTCTCCGCTCGTTTTGCACGTCACTAATGAACAAGATCTCATCTCTCGATAGGAAATGGCCGAGCGATCGCAGCAGATCATGCATCTTGAAATACTCATAGTAGTCGTCCTGACTGTAACGTTGCCATTGTAAAAGGCTCCTACGAAGCAGCTCTCTATGATATTGCTCCCCTGTTTCCTCCAAGCTGACATCTCCTCGTGCTTCGACAAACCCCTCGGCTATCCATAATTTGATGATGTCAGACCTGGTAAACACATAGTCTTCTTTGAACAAGGCACAGTAGAGAAAGCATTGCTTGAGATGGGACGGCAAGTCTTGGTAGCTTAGATTCAGTGCTCGGTGCACACCTTCGGGAAGCCCGGTCCGTGACCATGCGGCGCTGCGGAGAACTTCCTCCCACGCACTTCTGTTGAGTCCTCTGGTGCAGAGGACTCCTCCGATGGTCTTGATGGCCAGGGGAAGCCCTCCGCATTTGTCAACAATCTTCATGCCTGTGTCCTTGAGATCTTGGGCATCCCTTTCCTCCTCTGCATTCATCGTCGCCTTCTTGCACAGGAGGGACCAGCCATCCTCCGGAGGCAGCAGCTTCATCTCGTGGACGTGGGCCGCCTTCATTTGCCTCGCGATCCCTGCGTTTCTGGTTGTCACCAGCACCCTGCTGCCTGCTGCTCCTCCCTGCAAAGGATTGCGGAGCAAGTCGTCCCAGATCTGAGCATCCCAAACATCATCCAACACCAGCAAGAACTTGTTCCCTCTCAGGAGACCCTCCACCAAGGGCTCCAGCAGACTCCTGCTCTCTTCTCCACCATGGCTTCCACCAGCACCTTTAACGATATTTCTGAGAAGATCCGTCTCGCTGAACTCTTGGAACACGCACACCCAGATGGTGGTGCGGAAGCTGGC
>LVTN01002733.1:5865-18370 GCA_001649415.1 Musa itinerans
ACAGAGGGTTTATGAATTTATGGATTATAGAAGTGAAATTTTGATTTGAATGTTTTCTTAGTGACCTCAAATGTGTATTGGATCCTGGATGGATTTATGTTGAAATTTTTTTAATATTATTGATATTTTGAGGGGCGTGACAGTAGTCCCTAGGCGATACAAGGGAATCCTATCCGTTGGACCTGTCTGTCCTCAGTTACCGTGTACCTATAGTCCCTCATCCATCTAATATCCCAGAGACCGTATACTGGGTATGGTGCTGCTATCAGACCCATACGGTTTCTACTAAAGTCTCGCTCTAATCGGATTCTCCTATACAACTCTTTCTATCGCAATCCGAATGACCCTGGCCAGGGATTTGTTTGAGCAAGAACATATGGGATATTCCTCTCATGATGTCGAGAGTGGATGATCCTCTATCGACACTCAATAGCCCTCGTAAGGTCGACTACCACTCCCAATGATCGGCTATACTAGATCTAGGACATCCAAACCTATAAGTCCGGTATCAAATAATGGAGCACTCATATAGGACATCCTTAGTGTCTCAAGTCTAAGGACCAGATACACCATTGGGACTATGAAATCATTGTCTGACAATAAGGCATCTTCAACCATTCAGCATTCCGTAAGCGAATCAATCAGTGAACTCATTCTCTAATGAGCACTTGTATTGTATCCCTAGTGTCCCCACACAAACAACTATGAGACTAACTGCATCCATCATATGGATGAGTATACAGCACACCAATCTATTCGGTTATCTCGATGTCCCACTCGAGTAACCTATGACCGAGATTATTTAGGATCTATGTTTAAAGGTGAATCGGTCTCATTATCGTGATCTCATCACGATCCGATTCCCATTGCACAGATCCAA
Source organism: Musa itinerans (assembly GCA_001649415.1). NCBI lineage: Eukaryota > Viridiplantae > Streptophyta > Magnoliopsida > Zingiberales > Musaceae > Musa > Musa itinerans. The sequence goes on from LVTN01002733.1 coordinate 6,746, forward strand.
GGACATCACAATATATACATGCATATATGCAACAGACAATATAAAGTGATAAATGTCAAAATATAATAAGCAAAAAGATTACGTGTCAAATTACACGTGTCATCACTCACGTAATTGGCTTGCTGGGCACCTATGACTAGCAATATGGAGGTAGTAGCCTCAAGGTTGAAGGCTACACGGACTCGAGTTTCCAGTCCGATGTCGATGATTGTAAGTTGAATTCATGGTATGTGTACACCTTGAATGGAGTAGTATGCCGGAAGAGTTCCAAGCAAGATACTACTGCTGACTCGACCATAGAGGTGGAGTACATTGCTATAGTAGAGATAGCAAAGGAGAGAGTTTGGAAGAAAAAGTTCATCATAGATCTAGGAGTCATACTAGGCAGCGAGGAGCTGATTCCCTTATATTACGATAACAATAGGGCGATTGCTCAAGCGAATGAACTTAGGTCTCATCAGAAGTCTAAGCACGTTTTGAGGAGATTCACCTGATTAGAGAGATCGTGACCCGAGGAGATATAGCTATGGAAAGAGTTCCATCCGAAGATAACATTATAGATCCACTAACAAAGTCGTTGTCTTATATTATCTTTGAGCGTCATAGGGGTCTGATGGGAATCATATATATAAGTGATTGGCTTTAGGTCAAGTGGGAGATTGCTAGTCAGAGGTGCCCTACATGCCAATCACGTGAGTGATGGCACGTGTGACATAATATGCATTCTTTTTATTTATTATATTATTTAGTATTTTATCACTTTATATTATTTATTCATATATGCATATATTTATTATGATATCCATAGATTTATGCAATCAGAATCGGATCATGATGAGATCACGATAATGAAATCGATTTGCCTTTAAACACATATCCAAAACAATCTCGGTCATAGGTTACTCGAGAGGGACATCGAGATAACTGGACAGACTAGTATATTGTATACCTTTCCATATAATGGATATAGCTAGTCTTATAGTTACATGTATGGGGGGGACACTAGGGCTACCATGTAGGTGCTCATTGGAGAATGAGTTGACTGAATAATCCGCTTACAGAATGCTAGATGGTTAATGATACCTCATTGTCAAACAACTATTCCGTTGTCCCAATTGTGTATCTCGTCCTCAGACTTGAGACACTAAGGATGTCCTATATGAGTACTCAACTCTTTGATACCAGACTTATATGTCTAGAAGTTTCAGATCTAGCATAGCTAGTCATCGAGAGTGGTATCCAACCTTACGAGGGCTATTGAGTGTCGATAGAGGATCATCCGCCCTCGATATTATGAGAGGAATATCACATGTGTTCTTACTTAGACAAATTCCTAGCCAGGGTCATTTAGATTGAAAGAGAAAGAGTTCTCCAGGAGAATCCAATTAGAGCGAGACTCGAGTAGAAATTGTATGGGCCTGATAGTACCATGCCCGTTATATGATCTCTAAGGTATTAGATGGATAAGGGACTATAGGTACATGATAACTAAGGATAGATAGGTCCAAATGGATTGGATTCCCATGTATTGTCTAGGGGCTACGGTATAGTGGCCTAGTATGTCCGCATTTAACGAGTCGAGTAAATTATTATGGAGATAATAATTCACTGAGTTAGAAGAAGTTATGACATGTATGACTTATAACTAGCTTGATATTGGGCTTAGAGGATCACACACATATAGTAGTCATTATGACGAGTAGAGGTTCGGATACGAGATTTCTGCTAGAGCCCTGATCTTATTGGATATCCAATAAGCCCCTTAATTATTGGATTCTATGAATGAAATCCGATAAGAGCCAATGAAAGATTATTGGATAGAGATCCACTAATCTAAGAGGCTTGGGTAGTTGGATAGAGATCCAATACCCAATAGGGCTGGATCTATTAGGGTTAAGTTGACAAGGGGCCTCTATAAATAGAAGGGAACTAAAGGGCCATAGGCTAGAGCTTCTCTTGGTTGTCATCTCCTATTCTTCTCTCCCCTTCTCCTTGTCAAATAGTAGGCTTGGAGATTTGAGGAGCATCGTCGCAGCCCTATTGTGTGGATCACCGCTAGAGAGTAGGGCGCTTGACTTCCTTCATCCTCTCCTATAGATCTACAAGAATTCAGGGATATATGATCTCCCTAGGTAAAACATAATCTTTTACATACGTAGTTTTTAGTTTTGCAGATTTTGCGCACCAATCTTCGCACGACAACGAACATAATTTATGAGAAATTTGGAGATTTTATTTTATGTTCTTCCATTGTGCATATGATGTCGCCCCTAGATTTCCCTATAGTATGAACATTTCGGGGGCATAAGAAGCATTTTAAAATATATCAATGGCATATGAAACATTTTGGAGCATATTAATAGCATATGAAATGTTTCGGAGCATATCAATAACATATGAAACATTTCGAAGCATATCAATGACATATAAAATGTTTTAGAGCATATCATTGACCTATATAATATTTTAAAGTATATCGATGGTGTATGAACATTTTAGAACCATAAGAAGTATTTCGGAACATATCAAAGGATAAATATGAAATTGAAGCTCAAACGTCGTATTTGATGTTATATTCATTTCATTTTTATCCAAAGTATTCATAGGAACATATAACCAAAGCTTTGGATATCATATCAAATATATAGAAGGTGAAGTAAGAACCCAAATATAATCTCCCACGTTTGGGAGTGTCATTCATCTACATCTGAATGAAGCCCAATGGGGCCGGCAAAACATTGCGGGCTCTAAGCATACACCCTTTACCATTTTTGGCAAAGGTCCAAATTATCCCTTTACCATTTCTAGTATAGGTCTAAATACTCCTATGAACACCAAAGCACAGAATAAATATTGTGAATAATAAGATTGGCATATATCGGAAAGCATATGCAAAACAATGAGACATGCATGTGCCTATACGAAACATTATGATACAAACATAAAATTTACATAATAGATTTAGATATATAAATAATTGAAGGACAAGAGTAGATAGAATTCAAAGTAAAAATGTAAATCTCAATTGAAGTTAGGACTTTAGCTGAAATCAATTTCCAAAAGAGATGAAATAATAATAGGTAGAATCGACAAAAGCTCAATTCAGGCAGAATTTGAGATGCAAGTTTCATGAACTATTTAAATTACCACTTATGCTCCAATTTGCACATAATTAGTGTTATTCGAAAGATGTATCAATCTAGCTTTAGATACATCAAGTTTTATATTAATTGGAGTTTCAAACAAGGAGTTACAAATAGTTTAGTAATCAAAAGTTAGAGAATATCATCTCTATTTTGTAGAATTCATAGAGTTGATTGGAATGTATACTTTAATAGGCATTTGTCCTTCAAATCTTTTATATTATATATTAAAAGAAAGTTCTATGAGTCTAGTTTCTCAAGAAGTAGGTTTAGCTATAATTAGATTTCTTGACAGAGAGTTACAAGTAAAAGAGTACTATTAAAAGGTTAGAACCGATAGTATCTATATTACAAATTTTATATGATTAGATGAAATAATAGTTTGGATAAGCAATTAGACTCCAAATTTATCAATCATGGTACAAAAAGAAAGAGCTATGAGTCTATGTTCGGATGAATTTGTTAGGATCGAGGTCGGCACTAAGAGGGGGGTGAATTAGTGCAGCGATAAAGATTATGTCTTCAAAAACCTTTCGTTTCGATTAAATCCGTTTCCGACGAAAACTATTTCGTAAATATCTTAACTTGAAACACATTCATAAATGTATTGAAAGCAGTAAGCTATTAAAAAGGTTTGCAGTAAAGATAAATTGCTCAAAGTAAAATGCAAACTAGATTTTAGAGTGGTTCGGTCGTCGTGACCTACATCCACTTCGCCGATTCCTCTTCCGTCGAGGCCACCGGCATCCACTATCGATCTTCCTTTAATAGGCGAAGATCAACATCCTTCTTACACCCCTTTTCTCCTTTTCATAGGTTTAGGAGACAACCCTTACAAGCACTCACTCCTCTCTTATAGAATTCTAAACTTAGAGTGGAGGAGGGAATTTCTAAAGAGATTACAGTAGTGTTTTCTCACTTTTGAATTCTCTGGGCTTGTGTAAGTTCACCAAGGATAAGAGGGGTATTTAAAAGCTTCAAGTTGATTCAAACTTGGAGTCAAAAAACATCTCATCCTAGGTTTTCTAGGTATGGGCGGTACCATCGCCTATGCTGGGCGGTACCACCACTAGTGTCAATCTGATACTGACACTACACTTGGCGGTACCACCGCCCAGTCTGGTGGTACCATCGCTTGGGAGGCTGTACTGGGAGGTACCACTGCCCAGACTAGTGGTACCACCGCTTGACACCCTGTCAGGGGCGGTACAACTGCCCAGACTAGCGGTACCATCGCTTGACATAGTCTCGAAGATTGTGCCATGACGGTACCACTTCTTGGGACACTATTTGGGCCTCTTATTGGCCCCAACACAGTCCTTATATGGGCCCAACTAGCCCTTAATTGGGTTGGCCCAAATCCGAATCCAATTACGTGCTAACAATGAAATCTAAGGCATACTTAAATAAAATAAGTCCATTTATCTTGGTTTCTTCCGGCGATCTTCCGGCGAACTTCCGACAATGTCTCAGCAATGTTCCGGTGGACTCCCGACAAGCTCCTAGACTTCACGATGATCTTCTTGGCGAGTTCTGATGAGCTTCTTTGGCAAGCTCCTGGACTTCTCGACTGGTTCCTACAGAACTTCAGACGAACGTCTGGACTTCCGACAAACTCTCGATCTCCCAATGAAATCGCGTCCTTGACTCCGGGACTTCATTTTGCTTTATGTCATGCTATCATAGTTAATCCTGCACATGTAAAAATACACTTCGATCTAGATAATTAATACTAAGCATTAATCATGTTGTCCGGCATGTCATTGGTCCCTCGACACTTCGTCTGATTCTTCGACGCATCGTCCTCTCTTACGGCCTATTGCCCAATCAGCCAGTTGACTCTGTAACTCCATTATCCTTGGCACAATATCCGCTCTTCTTGGCCCGATGCCCGAATCTATGGCCCGAAGCCTTCTGTCAATACGTTGGCCGATCCACCGGCTCGTCGTCTAATCTTCTGACATGTTTTCCTTTGGCACAACATGATTTTTCCTGCTTTAATTGTCTCATCCTAATCGAAGCATCCTGCATCACTCAAAACACAGATTAAAACATAAACACTTATCAATTGGTTTCATCATCAAAATCCGAGATTCAATAATCTCCCCCTTTTTTACGATGACAACCAATCGACGATGGAGTTAACCTTAACTCCTAGAGTATAAATAAACTCCCCCTATCAATATGCCATTGATAGACATTGAATTCAAGCTGAATTCAAGTCATTATAAATTTTATCAAGAATATTTGCAACACGTTATCATGCATAACATGATCATACTTCTCTCCCTTTGTCATCAACAAAAAGGAGAAGTCCAATTCTTATGTGTTTAGAAGTACAAGCTCAAATCATTGCATATTAAACATAATTTCCAATTTGATCATTATGCAAGATAGCAATAATTAAAGATGTGTAAGTTTAGTATGTTTGCTTTTCTTGAGGTAGCACCTTTTTGCTTCTCTTTAGATTACAAGCTAGCAATTTTTACGATGTTAAAGAAAGCAACTCTTGCTTCTTGAAATATGCAAGTTTGTAAATTTTGCTAGATATGCAAGTTTAGCATGTTTTGCTTCTTGAGATAGGCAAGATAGCATTTTTTTGTGATGTTCAAGAAAGCAATTTTTGCCTCTTCTTGAAATGTGTAACTTAGCACACATTGCTTCTCTTGATATTTGCAAAATAGCACTTTTGCTTTTTCTTAAAATTGGAAGCTAGCAAGTCTAGGTGATGTTCAAGATAGCAAGTTCTACATCATACAAGCTAGCAAATTTTTACATCATTTTTAAAAAAAGTATGCTAGCAAAATTTCGAAAGCAAATACAAGGTAGCTTTCTTGTTGAAGTGTGCAAGCTAAGGATTCTTGCTTCCTTTTGCAATGTGCAAGTTGCAAGTTTTTGCATTTTCTTGACTTGTGCAAGCTAGCTATCTCCTCCTTTGTCATTGTCAAAAAGAAGGGAAGAATACAATTTTGTATCTCTTTTTTCCTTTACAATAATTTTCAAGGCATGACAAAGATAGATAAGCATTTTAGAGTATCATTTCAAATCATAAATATTTCAAATCATGAGTATTTCATGCATAATTTCATATCATTATCAAGAAAAAATTAATTGGGTGATGAGATAAACATTTCATGAATACAAGGAATTTTACATAATAAAATTCAAGTCATAAATTATCAAGATATCAAGTTGCATATCATGGTTAATTTAAATACATCCTTTTTAGTGAATACCAAGAAGAATCATAGTATGAAAAATCTTGATTCATAGAAAAATCTCATGTATCGAATATCGAAATCAAGATGATGATTCATAAAAAAAATATCACAAGTTATAATCAAGAAAAAAATCATTATTCATTTTCAATTCATTCAATTTGTCAAATCCCCATTTCTTGGGTATGCATGATATCAAAACATGAACTTTTTAAATCGATGATATACCCTCGAGGAACTCAACTAAGCATACCATGTCCTCAAGTCACTGGTGACATCTCTATGTCATAGGCAAGATAGCAAATCGCGATATAGGTGAGCCTCGAGGGATTCAACTAACTCAACCCACATCGAGAATCGGTCCCTACCTATAATGATGGAAGGCCACGTGGGTCAATCTAATTGCCTCACGTTTACCGACTTAATATTATCGAGAGAGGGGATTTTAATTTGGTCTCACATGTCATACATATACATATTTAATATATATCTACATTACATACATATATATACATATCTAGTATGTGTATAAGCAATCACACATCACATGAGCAATCACATCAGATGATCATGGACCACAGCCTAATGTGATCAGGCCCGAGCCAGTGGGCCTAATCACTCACATCAAGATCTATGTGTGCAGCGGTGTATCTCCATGCCTTGTGATCGTCCATCTCATCCTCGTCGGATTTGTCAGCATTTCGACGTATCTCCATGCATCGCGATCGTCCGTCTCGTGGGTCTCACTATCGCATCCACTCTCCTGCTATGCCTCCTCATGTGATTACAACTTAATCATAGGCACACAGATCCGACAATAAACGAGAAATAAAATGGAGGCTCGTAGGTTCCAATAATAATAATCACAAGTACACACATCACACGGTACATGATCATCAGTCCATACATCATACATCACGTGTATACATCATCATCATGTAGGACTACTAGATAATAATAATAATAATAATAATAAAATAAATATTTTAATTAATTTAAAGAATTTTTTGAATTGTAAGGGGTATTTTCATAATTTAGACAAAGGACCGAATTTAGAATTTCTAAAATTCCAAGGGGCAAAATTATCTTTTGCCCAAAAATGCCCTAAACCCCTTTCTGCCTTACTTGCTGCGGTCACCGCCGGGTTAAATATTCTAAGGGGGGGGCACCGCCCTTGCATGTGGGTGCCCTCGCGGGCGGTAGGCACCGCTGCCCCACCAGGCAAGCGCTCGCAGGTGCTGTTATTTGTTGGGGTAGTGCTCGTAGGTGACGCCCCTTGCGGGCGGCTCACCCACAGGCGAGAGCCACTATTGCAAGCGGCTCACCCACGGGCGAGCGTCGCCCCAGTAGGCGGGTCACCCGCAGGTTGTGCTATGCCCGCAGGCAACACCCGCAGGTGGGGCACCTGTGGGCTACAACCCCCCGCCGGCCACAAGCCTACTACAAGCAGGTCGCTGGTCGGCTGCTACAAGCATAGCGCCTGCGCGTGCACTGGCACTATGTTGCCTGCCTACGATTGTCGTTGCAGGCGGCTGCATACATGCAAATGGCAGCAAGCTGCCATCTGTGAGGACAGCAAGGGCAACAATAATTGCTGCCCTTTCTCACTTTTGTGTCAATGATTTTAACATCAAAAGCTTCTCCAAAACACAACACATGCAGTTCAAAACCAATCTTTCGCATGAACAACCTGGCTTTGATACCATTGTTTGGAAATATTAAGAGGGCGACATCACATGTGCAGTGAAAGAACATAAAAATAAAATAACCAAATGTCCCATCGATGTGTTTATCATCGTGCGAAGATTGGTGCGCAAAATCCATGAAACTTAAAACTACGTATATGAAAGATTGTGTTACCTAAGGAGATCGTATATCCTTGCAGATCTCTATGAGAGGGTGAAGGAGGTCCAATGTCCTCTCTAGCAGTGATTCACATAGTAGGGCTACGATGATGCTCCTCAAATCTCCAAGCCTGCTATCTGAGGAGAAGAATGAGAGGAGAATAGGTGAGGCCTACTAAGTCGGTAGTGTCTATACTATATGATATATAGAAAGGAAAGAAGCTCGATCTTAAGGTTGATAAGATTTGGGGCTGCCATGCCCACGTTAAAAGACACAACTCTGATAAGTTGGAATCGAGGACGGAGCGGTGCACGTTCGTGGGATACCCTAAGGAAACTTATAGGTATTATTTCTATCATCTCGAATACCAAAAGGTCTTTGTAACCAAAAGAGTAGTATTCCTTGAGAAGGAACACATTCTTGGTGGAGATAATGGGAGCGTGATAGAGTTAAGCTAGGTTAGAGAACCTAGGCCAAGCACCACTCAACAACTTGAGTCTGTTCAGGTACATAGCATACAAGTTCTGACTTGATGTAGGTCTAGCAGAGTATCTCATCCTTCTAAGAGATATGTGGAACATATTAGAGGAGAGAATGTTGAAGATATTGATCATTAGGCCTATGAGGAGGCTATTACGAGTTTAGACTCTGGGAAGTGGCAAGAAGCCAGGAATTCTGAGATAGATTTCATGTACTCCAACAAGGTTTGGAACCTATTTAAAGTACCCGAGGGTATTGTACCCATCGGTTGCAAGTGGATCTTCATGAAGAAGATTGGAGTAGATGGAAAGGTAGAGACCTATAAAGCAAGGTTAGAGGCTAAGGGGTATTGTCAAAGGCAAGGTGTTGACTATGATGAAACCTTCTCACCCGTAGCCATGCTAAAATCCATCCGAATTATATTGGCTATTGTAGCACACTATGATTATGAGATCTGGCAAATGAACGTAAAAACTATATTCCTCAATGGCAATGAGATTTGATGAGACAATGAGATCTTATGACTTCGTTAAGAACGAAGATGAGTCTTATGTGTATAGGAAGGTAAGTAGGAGCGCTATCACCTTCTTGGTGTTATATATGGATGACATCCTGATAATTGGGAATGATGTAGGAATGATATCCACAGTAAAGGCTTGGTTATCTAGACACTGTTGAATCTCAGATTTTGATGATGAAACTAATTGATTGTGTTTAGATGTTTAACTGCATTTTGAGTGATGCAGGTCTACTCGATCAGGATTAGATAGTTGACGCAGGAGGAATTGACGTTGTACCGAAGGAGATCACGTCAGGATATTGGACGGCAGAAGGCTTCGGACATCGGGCATCGGGCCAAGGAGAGCGGAATTGCACCAAGTATATCGGGGTTGCGGAGGTAAACCACCGATTGGGCAACAAGCCGCAAGAGAGGACGATGCACTGAAGAATCGGACGAAGCGCCAACCAATGACGTGCCGGGCAACAAAATGTCAATTCGCGCAGTAACAATTGTCTAGATCGGAGTAGAGTTTTAGCTTGTGTGTGCAGGATTAACTACGATAACGATGAAGACATAAAGCGAAACAAAGTGCCGGAGTCAAGCACGAAGGATTCGTTGGGAGTTCGAGAGTTCGACGGAAGTCCGAAGGTTCGTCGAGAATGCTGCCGGAACTAGCCGAGAATGAGTAGGGAGCTTGCCGAAGGGTTTTTCGGAAGCTCGCCAAAAGGTTCGTCGGAAGTTCACGGAGCTCACCGAGAAAGATCGGAGCTTGCCGAAGAAGCTCGTCGGAACTCGCCAAGATCAAATCGTGAAGTCTACGAGCTTGCCGGGAGTCCGCAGAATGGTTTCCGAGAGTTTATCGGAAGACCGACGGAAGTTCGCCGAAAGCTCGCCGGAACAAGATTCGACGTTCGCGGTTGAAGACATGCTTATAATGTTTTCAAGTTATGTAGTTCACTTGAAATTAGGATTAGGATTAAGAGTTAATCCTAAATCTGGGTTAGGGGCCAACTGGGCCCAAACTTGGACTTGGTTTGGGCTAAGTTTGAAGCCCAACCAAGAAACCAAGTGTCGGGCGGTGGAACCTCCAGACTGGGCGGTTGCACCGCCTAGCACCCGAGAGCCAGGCGGTGGCACCGCCTGGGCTGGGAGGTTACACCGCCCACCACCCGAGAGCTGGGCGGTGGCACCTCCTGGCTAGGCGGTTGCACCACCCAGCACCCGAGCGCTGGGCGGTGGCACCGCCTGGCTGGGCGGTGGCACCGCCTGGCTGGGCGGTGGCACCGCCTGGCTGGGCGGTGGCACCGCCTGGCTGGGCGGTGGCACCTCCAGCATCGGGAACCTAAGAGAATTCAAATTTTTGGAGCCCAAATTTGAATCCTCTTGAGGCCTATAAAGACCCCTCAAATCTCAGCTGAGAAAGCAACCTTTTGAGAAGTTAGAAGTTGAGAGAAGCTTTAGGAAAAGTCTTGTTTTCAATAGCTTGAGTGTTCACTCCTTTCTTTTCATTGAAATCTTTGTAAAAGGGTGAACCACTTGTAAGAGGTTGTAAGAGGGGTGTAAGAAGGAGGTTGATCTTCGCCTAGTAAAGGAAGATCATTAGTGGATGCCGGTGGCCTCGACGGAAGAGGAATCGGAGGAGTGGATGTAGGTCACGATTGACCGAACCACTATAAACTACCGTCTTCTCTGGTTTACATCTATTTGTTGCTGCTTATCTTACTGCAAACCTTCTTATGTGCTTTACTTCCTCATTATTTTTGTTGCACACCTTTACAAACACGCTTTCAAGTTAAATACTTCCGAGTTCAGTTTTTATCGTGAGAAAGATTTTCCAAAACTGACGTTTTAATCCGCTGCACTAATTCACCCCCCACTCTTAGTGCCACTCCGGTCCTAACAATAAACATGTAGTACATGTTGGTTTTGTGATTGTATGGATTGCCAGGCTTATGAATTTATTATGTGTTTATGGTTTAGTTGAGTTAGTTTTGGATTTTGTGAATCATTAAGTGATATAATAGTATGATTATAAACTACACAGGTTTTATGAATTGTGGATTATATAAGTGGATTTTGACTTGAGTATTTTCTTAGTGGCCTCAAATGTGTGATTGGATCCTGGAATGTATTGTTGAATTATAATATTGTCAATTTTTAGTTAGGTTTACACCTCCGGAATGAGGATTAAATTCAGTGGGGTGTGACACCAAGTTTGAATCAACTTGAGGCCTATAAATACCCCTCTCTTCCCTGGTTAAGAAACACAAGTACAAAGAGATTAAAAGTAAGAAAACACTATTGCAATCTCAAGAGAATTCTCCTCCTCTAAATTCTAAGTTTAGAATTCTGTTTAGAGAGAAGTGAGTGCTTGTAAAGGTTGTCTCCTAAACCTGTGAAAAGGAGAAGAGGGGTGTAAGAAGGAGGTTGATCTTCG
>LVTN01002733.1:19847-30332 GCA_001649415.1 Musa itinerans
AGAAGGACTAAGGATCTTTTATTAGTATATGGAGGTAGTAGCCTTAAGGTTGAAGGCTACACAAACTCAAGTTTCCAGTCCGATATCGATAATAGCAAGTCTAATTCAGGGTACGTGTTCACCCTGAATGGAGGAGCCGTATGCTGGAAAAGTTCCAAGCAAGATACTACTACTGACTCGACAACAGAGGCGGAGTACATTGCTGTAGTAGAGGCAGCAAAGGAGAGAGTCTGGATGAAGAAGTTCATCACAAATCTGGGAGTCGTGCGGGATAGCGAGGAATTGATTCCCTTATATTACGACAACAACGAGGCAATTGCTCAAGCAAAGGAACCCAGGTCTCATCTGAAGTCTAAGCATATTCTGAGGAGGTTCCACCTGATTAGAGAGATCCTGACCCGAGGAGATGTAGTAGTGGAAAGAGTTCCATCTAAAGATAACATCGTAGATCCACTAACAAAGCCATTGTCTCATATTGTCTTTAAGCATTATAGGAGTCTGATGGGGATTAGATACATAAGTGATTGGCTTTAGATCACGTGGGAGATTGCTAGTTATAGATGCCCTATAAGCCAATTACGTGAGTGATAGCACGTGTGACATGATACACATTCTTTTTGCTTATTATATTTTGATATTTTATCACTTTATATTACTTGTTGCATACATGCATATATATTGTAATGTCCATGGATCTATGCATTGAAAATCGGATCATGATGAGATCACAATAATAAGATCGATTCACCTTTAAACACAGACCCTAAATAATCTTGGTCATAAGTTACTCGAGAGGGACATCGAGATAATCGAACAGACTGATGTGTTGTATACCCATTCATATGATGAAGGCAATAAGTCTCATAGCTGCTCGTGTGGGGATACTAAGGATACAGTGCAGGTGCTCATTGGAGAATGAGTTCACTGATTGATCTGCTCACAGAATACTAGATAGTTGATGTTGCCTTATTGTCATACAACAATTCCATAGTCCCAATAGGGTATCTAGTCTTTAGACTTGAGACGCCAAGTTTGTCCTATATGAGTACTCCACTCTTTGATACTGGACTTGTAGGCCTAGAAGTTTCATATCTAGCATAAATAGTCATCGGGAGTGACAGCCAACCTTACGAGGACTATTGAGTGTCAATAGAGGATCATCCACTCTCAGTGTTATGAGAGGAATATCACATGTGTTCTTCTTGAGACAAATATTTGGCTAGGGTCATTCAGATTCAGAAAGAAAGAGTTCTTCGGGATAATCCGATTAAAGCGAGGCTCGAGTAGAAACTGTATGGGCCTAATAGTATCATGCCTAGTATATGGTCTTTGGGATAATAGATGGATGAGGGACTATAGATATAAGGTAACTGAGGACAAATAGGTTCAATAGATTGGATTCCCCACTATCGTCTAGGGATTGCGGCGTAGTAGCCTAGTACATCCGTAGTCGATGAGTCGAGTGAATTATTATGGAGATAATAATTCATTGAGCCAGAAGGAGTTCTGATAGGTATGACTCACAACCAGCTCGATATTGGGCCTAGAGAGTCACACACATATGATAAGCATCACGACGAGTAGAGGTTCAGATATGAGATATCCGTTGGAGCACCTATCTTATTAGATATCTAATAAGCCCTTAAATTATTAGATCCTATGAATGAAATCCAATAAGAGCCAATAAAAGATTATTAGATAGAGGTCCACTAATCTAAGAGGTTTGAGTAGTTGGATGGAGATCCAATACTCAATAGGGCAGGATTCATTATGGTTAAATTGACATGGGGCCTCTATAAATAGGAGGAAACCAAATACCTATAGGCTAGAGGTTTTCTTAGTTGCCACCTCCTATTCTTCTCTCCCATTCTCCTCCTCAAATAGTAGGCTTGGAGATTTAAGAAACATTGTCGTAGCCGTACTATGTAGATCACTACTAGAGAGGAGGATGCTTGACCTCCTTCATCCTTTCCTACAGATCTGTAGGGATTCATGGATATACGAACTCTCTAGTTAAAATATAATCTTTCATATACGTAGTTCTCGATTTTGTGGATTTTGGACACCAATCTTCACACGACGATGAACACATCATTGAAAAATTTAGAGATTTTTGTTTTCTGTTCTTCAACTATGCATATGATGTTGCCCCTAGATTTTCCTACAATTGGTTCATCCGGCGTTTCATCTGATCTTTCGGTGCATCGTCCTCTCATTCGGTGTATTACCCAATTGGTATATTGACCTCCTACAACTTCCGATCTCCTTGGCGCAATGTTCGATTCTTCGGCCCGATGCCCAATCTCAAGGCACGTAGTCCTTCTGCCAACACGTCGACTGATCCTCCGGCCCGACATCCAATCTTCTAACATGTTTCACTTCGACCCAACGTTTGATTTCTCCTATTTTAATTGATTTACCTTTTCTGATCGAAGTTAGTCCTACGTCACTCAAAATGTAGATTAGATCGTAAACTCATCAATTGATTTCATCATCAAAATCCTAGATTCAATAATCTTATTTTTCAGAAGCTATCACCATAAGAAGAGAGAGAAACATGCTGATAGTAGCAACAAGTCAACCCATGAGAGGAGGCCATCGAAGGAGTAATAGCAACAGGAGACTAGCGACAGGGCAATGACTATGGGGCCCGTCGATAGAGTAGTTAATAGTGATGGATGGTGTTCACCATCAGCTTGTGAGAAGATGACTGAGAGATAGTTAAAGTCAGTGAGAACCAATTAGGAAACTGACGGTGAAGTTGTTGAGTAAAGAAAAAGATTGGACATGACGATCAGTGGAGAAGAGATATTGCTATCATGGGACAACAAAGAAAGAAAATTCTTGTTCAAAACAAGAGAAGCTATGATATAATGAAGAATTTAGATATTATAAAAAAATGATAAATATTCATTGAAGTAATGAGTATTTATATAAGTTTTGAGAGAAAAATTTTCTCAATCATAATCAATCAGTTATTTAAATCTGATATTATCTATATCTTAATTTCTATCGTCATAATCTTCTATAATTTTAGTCTTCCTCCTCGCATGAGCCATGAGAGCTTCCCTCTCCTCGTTGGCTACCCGTAAAGAAAAGTTCATATTTCCTCCGCCTACACCTACCCCAAAAGCTTAAGAAAAGCCTACGATGATTCCATTGATCTCTCTCTCCCCCTCTCTCTCGGGATTTCTGTAGGAAACAAAAGAGAAGCCACGGTACGATGTGTACAGTCTCTGTGTCTGCCATGTGCACGATGGCAAATTACGCTACTCTCCTTTCTGCAGCTTCACCATAGGAGATGAGAGGGACCGAACAAACGCACACCTTTCCATCCTACCTTTTCACTTTTCATTCTGTCACCATAACAAAGATACGATATCTCCATCCACACAAACATCACAAAATAGAAAGATCGTTGGGATCGAGTTGTGTTCTTCCCCACCCAATACATACAATCATTGAACACATCAATCCATTATATTCAGTCATGGCTCTCACGGTGTATGTTTATATGTATTCCTCCTTATTTTCGTGTTGGAAGAGACATCACTGTGCGCATGTGTTGCCTACTTCCTTTCACAGAGACGCATGGCTGATGCGATCTGACAGCGATAATGACGTCCTCGTCAAGCTCCACAGATCGCCATCGCCGCCATGTTGGTCATCATCATCATAATCATCATCATCATCATCATCATCATCATCATCAGCGTGCACTACTCTTGCTGATGAGTGAAAGCCAACGCCAGAGTCATCGAGCGGTTTCGGTCCCTCGGACGGGCCGTTGAGCTGGGAGGCAAGTAGCCGGTCGAATGCAGCCCAGTCGCCGCTTCCGGTCTCGGCACGGTGGGCGCTGCCCATGTCGACGGCCGCTGACATCCCGTAGCTTGTTTGGTCATCGCAGGAGTGATCAAGAGGGAAGCTATTTGGGAGTGGCGTGATGGTGGGGCTTCCGGGAGCAGGAAGCTTCATGAACATCTCCTGCAGACCACTAGATGAGGCGATCTCGATCGGCCTCAGGTACTCGATGTTATGACTAGTATTGTTCGTCGTCCATTGGCTTTCTCCATTGCATGATCGACCCATGTATTGCAGGATCTGATCCAATGCGTCGTCGCCGCTGCCCGGGTGGTGCAGCAACTGGGTCTTGGCATCGCTGGTTACGGAGGAAGAGTTATTAGGTCTGTCAATGGCCCTGTGGTGGTTCTTCTTCTTGAACACTCGGCAGACCACCCAGGCGTCTTCTTGGATTGTCCCTTCTCCCATAGAACTTGCGGCCTGAATGGTCAAGGACGCATCAGAGAACATAGAATTGATGGTGTAAGCAACAGGCCTACTCCATACGTACGTTGGAGTGGGAGATGAGGTCGGAGTGGTCATCGAGCCGGTACTCGTGCATGATCCAGTCCGACTTCTGGCCATGCGGGGCTCGGCCTCTGTAGAACACCAGCGTCTTCCTCATGCCGATCCGTGTGACGCTGGAATAGATCAACTTGTCGCGGCCGGTGGCCTTCCAGAAGCCGGCGGCCGTTGCTCGATTGGTTCGGGTGCCGGTCGGGTACTTCTTGTCCTTGTGGCTGAAGAAGTACCAGTCGTTCTGCGGCGTCGACCCGATCCTGCACTTCTCTGTGTCCCAACCCATGGAACTGAGAGCAAGCGCACGCTCCAAAGTTAAGGAGGAGAACGCAGCGAGTAACTCGAAATGTCACCTTGGATGTCCCACGGCTCCAGCTTATTGAGATCAACGTCTCGGATGACGTCCAGATCGATCTTCTCGGACATGACCTTCTTCCTCAGGTAGTAGTTGAGGAGCTCCTCCTCGGTGGGATGGAAGCGGAAGCCCGGCGGCACACAAGACTCGGCGTTCACTGAGATGCTCATGTTTCACGGCTCGATGGATATTGCAAGAAGCTCTCAGTCTCCAATGGGGCAAACGAAGCTTATTTATCTCAGCACTGACTCGAGGGAGGTCAGAAGGAGGACAAATGAAAAGGGAATCGCTACATGATTCATTAATATTCTTGGTCTTGGTGTTGTTGCCGGTGGGGTTAGTACTGCTGGATCAAGAGAAGAGCTACCCACCACCCAGTGAGAGAGGAATGGAGATATGCTCAAGAGGTGGTCCCTAAAGCGAGAGACGGTGGAGGGGTGAGAGAGAGAGAGAGAGAGAGAGAGAGAGAGAGAGAGGAGAGTTTGAGAGAGAAAGTGATGGAGCAACGGGGCGGGGAGGAGAAGGCCACATCCAAAGCCATGACACCTGACCTCAAAAAAAGGTCTTGGAAAAGCACAACCGAAACTACCGCCATCGCTGGAAAGCGCCCTCCCCTTGATCTCCTCCTCCACCTCTTCCCTCCTCCTCCGTAACCACCCCAAACTCCACTGCTGTGATGGCAGTAAAACAACTCCGACGACCACACGAACTAGAGAGAGAGAGAGAGAGAGAGGACGGGTTGGAGAGACGGAGTTTTCAGGGGCCCCGCGACCAATGGAAATCACATACCTAATGCAATTCACTATCTTTACTGTGCATTCCTCAATCAACACAGGCATCCCCCATTAACCACTCACATACAAGATCGAGGTTCGATTACGCAAGCATGGAGTGACTTGATGCTTCTGTACGAGACACGTTGTCGCACGGTGTGCAGAAATGGGGCCTCGTGTGGTCATCTGGCGCGCCTCGTCCTCGCGGTGAAGGGGAAGGAGCAAAAGAGAAGGAGAGAAAGCTACGAGAGGGCCGCGTCGGGACAAAGTCTCATATTGGAGTCATCCAGTTTGAACTCGGCATGAAGCATTACGTCGAGCAGGTTATGTGCGCATACATTGCGTTCATCTTCACTCGAGTCATGAAACGGGCGACACAGGTGGTGATGATAACACTGGTGACATGTAATGCTAATCCAAGTGGAGGCAATTAAGCAGGCGGCCAAATCGTGTGCTGCCTCTAATAATGGGAATAATTGCCACGGTTAATGATTAAGCGATTGACAGTGCAACCAATTGGTTTTACTCACGTCGCAGTTGCGTCTTGCTTACCTGCGCATGACAAGACCTTTACTCACCTTCAACATTAGGATATAATTTAAAGAAATTATATATATATAGAACCAATTCAACCTAAAATTATAGGTTTATTATCATTATACCCATTCTATGTAATTCATCTAAATTTTTATTAACTTCTTCTATTCATGTGTAAATTGATTATCATCTCATATTGTTAAAAATTTATGCTTTCACCTTGTCACGCTATGGGACAAACCCACAACTTGATCTTGAATCAATCTTTTTCTTTTTTTTTCTCAATTTATTCAGTTACACTGTAGTTTAATATTGGCTGCCAAGCCATCTGGATTCAATTTTTTTTTTTTAACTCATTCGTATCAAATTTTATTTATGATATCATATTAGAAATTCAACAATGACGAATCTTAGTTAAACTAATCAAAATTAATATATATCATAATAGATACCATATCAACCCTAAAGTTTAAGCTTTCTACGTTGTGGATTATACTTATTATATATAATCTAACTCTCTCAATCCTTAGTAACATAGAACTATCCTTCTATATATATATAGTCTTTTCCCGTATCTCTTCCTAACTTGAATTCTTGTCTTAGATGCATGAGATTTTGCACTGTTGAATCTCAAATTTTGATGATGAAATCAATTGATGAATTGTTTGATCTAATCTATATGTTGAGATAAGTGTGCAGGATTAACTACGATAGTAATAAGATATAAAATAAATATTATGTGAAAGTCAAGATCGAGATTTCGTTGGGAGTTCGAAAGTTCGTCGGAAGTCCGGACGTTCATCGGAAGTTCTACCAGAATTAACCGAGAAGTTCAGGAGCTTACCAAAGAAGCGCATCGAAACTCACCAAAAAGATCATCATGAAGTCTAGGAGCTTGCCAGAAGTCCGTCGGAACATTACCGAGAGATCGTCGGAAGAACAATTAACATACTGAACCAAGAATACTTCATTAAATGTCTTAATTATCATAGTTAGACCTTAAGTTGAGTTAAGATTGTGAGATAATCTCACTAACTCGGTTAGGGGCCAATTAGACCCTTAATAGGGCTAAATTAGGTCGGTTGAATAGCCCATTCAACACTTGAAGTCACAGTTGGCGATGGCACCACCTAGGACTCAGTCTACCAAGTGGTCTGGGCGGTGGTACTGTCGACAGTAAATGCTGTCACATGGTAGTACTGTCCTGTCAGGTGGTGGTACCGCCCAATGTTAGTCTGTAGGCGGTAGTACTACCCAATAATAGTGATGGTACCACTAGTACCTCGAAATCCGAGGATGTGACACTTTTTAGCCCCAATTCTGAAGTCATTAGGATCTATAAATACCTCATCATTTTCTGCATGAAAGGGCAGGAAAGTGTGAACAAAATCTTAAATTCTTGGGGTGTTAAAAATGTTATAAAAGTGCAAAGAATCCTCCTCCTCCCTTACTAGTGTTATGATCATTCAAGAGAGGTGTGAGGCATGTAAGGGTTATCTCCTAAACTCATAAAAAGGAAAAAGGGTTGTAAAGAGGTGGTTAGTCTTCGTCTATTAAAGGAAGACCATTAGTGGACGCCGGTGACTTCGACGGAGGAGAAATCAGAAGTGGATGTAGGTAACACCAACCGAACAACTATAAATTTTGGTTTGCATTTCTATTATTACTATTTACTTACTTTGCAATAGCTTCACTTCCTCCTTGGCTTTCACTACCCTTACGAACAAACACGCTTTCAAGTTATCTTCCGAGATCATTTTTAATATACAAAAAATTTTAAACCGATGTTTTAATCTACTGCACTAATTCACCCTCCCCTCTTAGTGCCGACTCAATCCTAACAATTGGTATCAGAGCCAGGTTACTCTCGATTTGGTTTAAAACCCAAGAGAGATGGCTTTTGCCGACAATCAAGAGGGTAATTCAATTACACGTCCTCCTATGTTTAATAGGACAGATTACACATATTAGAAGACTAGAATAAGAATCTTTCTAATTTCAATGGATTTTGAGTTATAGAACCTAGTAGAAAATGGCTTTCAAAAGTCTTCTCTTCTAATAAACGATTGGAATAAGTTGGAGAAGAAGACTTTCACTTTAAATGCAAAGACTATGAATGCCTTGTTTTATGCTTTAAATAAAAACGAGTTCAATCGAGTGTCTATTTGTGAAACGACTTTTGATATTTAACACACACTTGAAATCACTCACAAAGGCACTAGTAGAGTAAAGGAGTCGAAGATAAATCTTTTAGTTCATACTTATGAATTGTTTCGGATGAAGCCAAGCGAAACTATTGTCGACATGTATACCTGTTTTACGGATATCGTCAATAGTTTAAAAGCTCTTGGCAAATATTTTTCAAGCTTTAAACTTGTTAATAAAATCTTGAGAACCCTTCCAAAGAGTTGGGACTCTAAAGTAACGGTCATTCAAGAGGCCAATGATTTAAATAACTTTCCTCTCAAAGAACTTATCAGGTCACTAATGACTTATGAGATGACTTGCAATGCTTATGAAGAGCTTGAGAACAACCTTCCAAAGAACAAGAAGGATATGACACTAAGAACTCATGAAGACCACTTGAAAGAAAATTCAAGTGATGAGGACTATGATGATGACTTGGCACTCTTGACAAGAAAGTTCAAAAAATTCATAAAAAAGAATAAATTTAGAAATGACACTAAAATTAAAATTGAACCTAAGAAAGAATAAGTTATATACTACGAATGCAAGAAGCTGAAACATTTCAAAAGTGAATGTCCTCAAGCAAAGAAGAAGAAGGCTCTTAAAGCAACTTGGGACGATTCAAGTGCATCCGAAGAAGAGGAGCCAACCAACACAAAGCAAGTTGCTCATTATGCACTAATAGCTATCGGAGATTAGGTAAGCAGTTCATTATATGCAAATTTATCTTTTGATGAATTATTAAGTGTTTTTCATGATTTATTTGATGAATATAAATTAGTTAGTAAAAAATATAAATTATTGAAAAAAGAGCAAGCTTCCCTTGTTAGTGATTTTGATAAACTAAAAGTTGAGCATAATGATAGTTTAGCTCCTTGCACAAAATGTGATGAATTAGAAATGCTTAAAAAAGAGAATTTACAACTACATGATACCTTAGAAAAATTTTAAATAGGTAGCAAATCCTTAAACATGATTCTTGCAAGTAAGAATCATGTTCATAGAAGAGATGGAATCGGCTTTGTGAGTAACACTCATAAAAATCCAACCATCTTTGTTAAAGGCCAAACTTTGTATGTTTCACCCCGAAATAAATGTAACTTTTATTGTAAATTTGGCCATGTTGCTTATAAATACTCATTTAAGAAATATAATCCACACAAATTAATTTGGGTTCCTAAAGGAACCGTAAAAAGCTCTATACAAAATGATAAGTTGAGTAGATCGATTTTTTAGGCTCCTAAGGTCAAATGGGTACCTAAAAATCATCTTTTTTTGTAGAAATATTTACCATCACAAGCTAGGAGCAAGAGATGGTACCTTGATAGTGGATGCTCAAGGCACATGATTGGAGATCCATCTCATTTCTCTAAGCTCACTAGCCTAGACGAAGGGTATGTCACCTTCGGAGACAACAACAAAGATAAAATCATTGGCAAAGAAACCATAGGTAACAAATCCAACTTTTTTATTAAAGATGTATTGTTGGTTGATGGTTTAAAGCATAATCTTTTGAGCATTAGTCAATTATGTGATAAAGGATACGTGATTAAATTTGAATCCAATACTTGCATTATTGAACAACCACACAAAAACACTTCTATGATTTCCCTAAAACAAAATAATGTATACACTATTTGACATTAATGATCTTTGTAATGAAATTTATTTTTCGGCTTTGAATGACGATGCTTAGCTTTGACATAGGAGATTAGGTCAAGCTAGCATGAAACTAATTGTTAGGAACGAGTTGGCACTAAGAGGAAGGGGGGGTGAATTAGTGCAACAGTAAAATCGTCGGTTTTGAAAATTGTTTCGAACGATTAAAATCAATTCCGATGAAAATCGTTTCGTAAATATCTTAACATGAAACACGTTCGTATATGAAGTGAATGCAGTAGGCAAGTAAAGATTCAGTTTGTAGTATGTAAATGGCAACAAATGCAAACAAGAGAACACGCCAATTTTATAGTGGTTCGGTCATCGTGACCTACATCCACTCCACTGATTCCTCTTCCGTCAAGGCCACCGGCATCCACTATCGATCTTCCTTTAATAGGCGAAGATCAACCTCCTTATTACACCCATCTTCTCCTTTTCACAAGTTTAGGAGTCAACCTTCACAAACACTCACTCCTCTCTCAAATTATTCTAACACTTAGACTAGAAGAGGAGGATTCTCACAAGAGATTACTACAATGTTTTTCCCTTTTTAAATTCTATGTACTTGTATTTGTTAACCAAGTGTAACATCCCCCATTTTTGAATTTTCGT
>LVTN01002734.1:17661-29368 GCA_001649415.1 Musa itinerans
TGAGTAATTTGGAGCACAATTGATAGTCTGAATCATTTGTTCAATGTGCCTCTTGAATTCTGTCAGAAATCGAGCCTTGGTCGACTTCGCATATTCTGGTTTCATTCCTTTGGAACTCGATTTCATTTAGCTTTCTTTGTTCAATTGAGCTTTATATTACTGCTTTGAATTCTTGCATGCTCTTGTTCTTAAATTATTTGTATTCTTGAAACCTATTGTGTAAAGTTTATGTTGTATCGTATTAACTTGTATAGGCACATGTATATCCCTTTGTTCCGCATTTGCTTTCGATATGTGCCTATTCCAGTTTCATTTCCTTTGGACATTGAATTCATCTAACCGTCTTATTTGAATTGAGCTAAATATGATTGCTTGTAATCCTTGTATACTCTTGCTTTCATTTCATTCCAAATCTGAATACATTTGTGAGAGATTTGTTCCTTGCATCATATTGTCTTGAAAAGGCACATGTACGTTTTGTTGTTCCGCGTGTGCTTCCGATATATGCTACTATTTGTTAAAACTGCCCTCTTGTACTCTGGTGTGTGGGATTGTCTGGACCTTTGCCAGAAATGGTAAAGGGTATGCGCTTGTTGCCCGCTATGTGGGGTCCCGCTCTGAGGGATAGTATGCGCTTATTGCCCGCTATGTGGGATATGCTTAGAGCCTGCGATGCTCTGCCGGCCCCTTCTGACTTCACCTAGACGTGGGTGGATGGAGCTCCCAGACGTGGGAGACTTTTGTCAGGTGGTCATTCAGAAATGGATGAATCACATTCTGACTGAGATCCCACTACACCTTCTATATGTTTGATATGACATCCAGAGTTTTGGTGAGTTGTTTCTGTTCCTGCTCTGGATAAGAATGATATGATTGCAACGTCAATGACGACGTTTGAGCTTCTGTTTGGTATTTGTTATGGATAAGCTCTGAAACGTTTCATTTGTTATTGATATGTTTCAAAATGTTTCATTTGTCATTTATATGCTCCGAAACATTTCATATGTCATTGATAAGCTCCGAAATGTTTCATTCGTTATTGATATGTTCTAAAATGTCCTATTTGCCATTGATATGCTCTGGAACATCCCGCATGCTATTGATATGCTCCAATTACTCTGTGCTCCATTTGTTATGAATTGATATGTTCTGAAATGTCCTATTTGCCATTGATATACTCCGGAACATCTCGTACGCTATTGATATACTCCAATTACTATGTACTCCCTTTGTTATGAACCAAATATGATTTGAATGATATGACACATATGATTTTGTATCTAATGAGATGGTATCCTTGAGAATTCTTGAGTTCTGCCTTGCATTATGATATCTACTTGTTTGAAACCGTTCCTTTTGTTCTGAATATGCTTTGTCACTTGCTGAGCTGTTTTTAGCTCACTCCGTTGTTATATAAATCTTTCAGGTCAGCTTGACACTCTCTGAGATGTTTGTATTGGGCTGAGGCAGTGGAGAGCTATTTAGAATCATGGGCAAGTCTTGTTGGTTATCATGTTATTGGTGTATGAGCATATTTTGTATGTAATAAAATGTTGTTGATGAATAGAAATGGGTACACTGTGTAAAAGTGTTAGAAGATCTCTCTTATTTGGAATTTCGAAATATTAAGCCTAGTTTCTGATGATATGAACTTGTGGTAAATGGTTGGATTTCTGATTGTATGAATTGTGTAGCTTGTGGTTTTGTATGTGTTGTTAATGTTTTGTTAAGTTGGCTTGGGTTTCCATAAATGTGAATTATCGAGTGATGTGATATTTGATTATAAACTGCACAGGTTTTATTGATGTGAATTTGATTGAATGTTTTTCAGTGTCCTCAAATGTGAGTTTGGATCCTGGATTGATTTTTTTGAATTTTAATATCATCGATTATTTGAGGGGGCATGACACCTATAAATATCCCTCTCATCCCTGCTCAGATTACATATCAATTGAGAGTTAAAAAAAAAAAAACGCTATTGTAAACTTGTGAGAACGCCTCTCAAGCTCTAAGTGTTGGTGAAGTTTAAGAGAGGAGGTAGTGGGGGTGTAAAGGTTCTCTCTTGAACCTGTTAAAAGGAGAATTGAGTTTAAGGGTAGTTGATCTTCACCCATTGAGAAAAGATCAGTAGTGGAAGCCGGTGGCCTCGAGTGAAGAAAAATCGGGAGTGGATGTAGGTCACGATGATCGAACCACTATAAAACTTAGTTTGCATTTCTATTCTTTCTATTACCATTACTGTAAACTGCCTTACTTACTGTTTTCACTATACTTATGAATGAGCTTTCAAGTTAAACTCATCTTTTTGATATCGGTTATTATCAAATGAAAGATTTTAGAACCGACATGATTTCTACGTAAGCACTAATTTACTCCCCCTCTTAATGCCGACTTGGTCCTAACGGTTGGTATTAGAGCCACGTTTTTCTTATTTGGTTTAACACATAAGAGAAATGGCTTTTATCAAATTTTAATAGGGTCACTCTTTCATTCGTCCTCCTTTGTAGAAATGGGACAGACTACACTTATTGGAAAACTCGGATGAGAGTTTTCTTGCTTTCATTGAATCTCAATTTATAGAATATCATTGAAAATGGTTTTCAAAAGTCTTCTCTTCGAATGAACGAATTGAATGATTTGGAGAAGAAGACTTTCTCTTTGAATACCAAAGCTATAAATGTTTTGTTTTGTGCTTTGGATAAAAATAAATTCAATTGAGTTTCTATTTGCGAAATAGCTTATAAGATTTGGCACACTCTTGAAATCACACATGAAGGCATTAGTAGAGTTAAATATTCAAAAATTAGTCTTTTAATGTATGAATTTGAATTATTTCGAATGAAGCCAAACGAAACTATTGTTGACATGTATACCCATTTTATGGATGTCGTTAATTGTTTAAAAGCTATTGGTAAATATTTTTCTAACCTTGAACTTATAAACAAGATTCTAAGATCTCTTCCAAAGAGTTAGGATTGTAATACAAGAGGCAAAGAACTTAAATAATTTTCCATTGGAAGAACTTATCGATTCATTGATGACATATGAAATAATGTGCAAGGCACATGATGAACTTAAGAACAACCTTCCAAAGAATAGGAATGACTTGATACTTAGAACAAAAGAAGACCACTCGAGCGAAAGCTCAAGTGATGATGACATAAAACTCCTCACAAGTAAATCTATAAAATTTATAAAACATGAGACTAAGAATAAAAATGAACTTAAAAAGAAGAAGTTGCCAAAGAAGAAGAAAATATTCAAGGTGGCTTGGGATGAATTGAGCTCATCCGAAAATAAGAAGCAAACCAACAAAGACAAGGTGGCAAACTACGTCTTAATGGTTTTCGATGACGAGGTAACCAAAACCGTCTTAGTTTACTATGAAATTACTTGATGCATTTCATAAGTTATTTTTAAATTAGTATATAAAATATAAAAAAATTAAATAAAAGGGGGTCATACTTTTATTTCTAGTGTTTTTGAAAAAATTAAAAAAAAGATCATGACAATTACATTTCTTTATGATAAAGGAACAAAAGATTAGATTTAAATCTAATGTTTGTACACCTAATAAGATTAATCCCATGTATGTTTTTATATGAAGCAATAATATGTATATTGATAATTTCTATATTCCTTTTTTATTTTGATTGAAGATGCTTTATATTCAATGGTATCATGCTTGATGATTTTATATTATGCATGAGGATTTGAAGTAATGATGATTTGAAATCATATGTTTTGGAATTGTGTTATACTTTTTGATCTTGGTGATTTTTGTGATAAATCTTGCTCTTTTGGTTTTTTAACGATGATGTATGTTTTGTTTGGGATAAAAAAAAAAATAAGGATATGCTTGCATGAAATCAATCACATGAATTAAAATAACTAAAAAGGGAATGCATTTTGACAATTTCTCTATCTTATCTATTTTTTAAGAAGAAATTAATAAATCTATTTACATCATTTTGAATCTCTTGAAAGTGATTTTGATGATTTGACAATTTGAATTTAGATGAGTTTCATCTAATCATGATCTTTATCTTGATTTCTCAGTATTTATAACTTGAGATTTATTCTATATGAATTGAGATCTTTTATCCTCTATGTTTTTTTTTGTTATCTACTATCCAAATAAATCATGATTGGTGTCATTGCTATGTTTCTTCTCTTTTGCTAAAGAGAAAAATTATCTAAATTGTTATTTTGATTACAACTTGAAAGTTTTCTATGAATCAAGATTTTTTCTTTTGCTAAAGAAGAGATTCATCCAAATGAATCTTGATTCTTTCACTTGATATTTATACATTAAGATTTATTATGAATCAAGATTTTTTATTAATTATCCTCTTACAATTATTGTGATCAAGAGCGGCACTAAGAGGGGGGGTGAATTAATGTAGCGAAAAAAGTCATCGATTTTGTAAAATATTCATTCGTTGAAAACCAATCTCAAAAAGTGCTTGACTTTAGAGTAAATGAACTAGCAATTAACTTAAAAAGTAATGGCAGTAATGAAAAGCCGAATGGAAATGAGCACATTAGAATTTATAGTGGTTCGATCGTTGTGACCTACATCGACTACCGATTCCTCCTCCATTGAGGTTACCGGCGTCCACTAATGATCTTCCTTAAATAGGCGAAGACCAACCACCTCTCTATAGTGCTTTCTCCTTTTCACGGGTTTTGGAGATAACCCTTATAAGCCTCACATCTCTCTTGAATGAGCACGAGACTTAGAACAAGAGGAGGAGGACTCTTAGCACTTTTACAACATTTTTAACACTCCAAGACTTCAAGATATTGTTCACACTTTTATACCCTTTCATGTAGAAAAGAGTAGGGTATTAAAACTTGTTTGCATTTATTTTGAGCAAATTACTTTCATAGCAAACTTCCTCCTTACTTCGCTTTCAAAGTTAAGCATTTCCGAAATAGGTTTAATTGAAACGAAAGATTTCCAAAATCGATGATTTTACTACTATACTAATTCACCCCCCCTCTTAGTGTCGACTCATTCCTAACAGTTGGTATCAGAGCCTTGTTATTTCTCATTTGGTTTAACACCCAAGAGAAATGGCTCTTTTCAGCTTTCAAGAGGGACTTTCTCTTATTCGCCCCCCCATGTACAATGGGACGAACTACATATATTGGAAAACTTGAATGAGAGTTTTCTTGCTTTCCTTGGATTTAAATTTATGGAATATTATCGAAAACAGATTTCAAAAGTCTTCTCTTCCCATGAACGATTAGAATGATTTAGAGAAGAAGACTTTCTCTTTAAATGCTAGAGCTATGAATGCTCTATTTTGTGCTTTAGATAAAAATGAATTCAATCGGATTTCTACTTGCAAAACGGCTTGCGATATTTGGCACACTTTTGAAATCACACACGAAGGCACAAGTAGGGTTAAGGATTCTAAAGTTAATATTTTGATACGTGATTTTGAATTATTTCGTATGAAACCAAGCGAGACTGTTGGAGACATGTACACCCGTTTTATGGATGTTGTCAATAGTCTCAAAGCTCTTAGCAAATGTTTTTCTAATTTTGAACTTGTTAATAAAGTCTTACGATCTCTTTCTAAAATTTGGGAGTCTAAAGTAACGACCATTTAAGAGGTCAAGGATTTGAATACTTTTTCGATCAAAGAACTTATCAGATTTTTAATGACCTAGAAAATGACCAATGTGGCATAAAACAAATATGAGAACAACCTTCTAAAGAATAGGAAGGATTTGACACTTAGAACAAATGAAGACCACTCGAGCGAAAGCTCAAGTGATGACGAACTTGAACTTCTCACTATAAAACTTAAAAAGTTCATTAAACAAGAATTAAAGAATAAAAATGAACTTAAAAATAAGTTGCCAAAGAAGAATAAAGCACTTAAAGTGACTTGAAATGAAACGAGTGCATCTGAAGAAGAAGAGCAAACTAATGAAGACAAAACGACGAACTTTCTTTGCTAACTCTCGACAATGAGGTAAACAACTCAAACGAAACTCTTTTAATTTATTTCAAAATTACATGATGCTTTTCATGAGTTATTTTTAATTTAGTTTAGAAAAATTATTTTTCTTAAAAATTATGTATTTAATAATGTAATGAAAATGTAAAAAATTGGCATCATGCTAGTAATTTTGAAAATGATAATGACAATTGCATATTCTATGAAAATACAACAAAATGTTAGACTTAAATCTAATACTTGAGATAAATCCTATGTATATTTTTAAGAAGCATTAATGTGTATCTTAATGATTTCCGTATTGCTTTTCGATTTCATTTAAAAATGTTTTATAATTTATGAAATCATACTTGATAAAATAATGTAATGATGATTTAAAATCATACTTAATGAGTTTATCTTTCAAAATTATGCATGATGATTCTTGTGATTTATGGATTATCAATTTTTACCGTAATGAAAATGTCTTTTTTGGTTTTAAAAATGATGCTTGTTTTGATTTGGCATAAATGACAAAGGCATGCTTATATGAAATAATATAAGTATTATGCTTGATGATTTGATATTTAATTATGCATGATGATTAGAAGTAATGATGATTTTTGAGTAATTTATGGTTTATTGATCTTGATGATTTCTATGAGGAGATTTGCTCTTTCGATTTTAAACTATGATGTATGATTTTCATACGAAAAACTTGAGCATACTTATATGAAATCAATCACTTAAAATGAAACACATAAAAAAAGAGAATGTATTTTCTATTTCTATTGATTTTTCAATAAAAGATTAATGAATCCATGTATATTATGCTTTTGTGAATCTCCTGAAAATGATTTTCATTTGATGATATGAATTTGAATGAAAATTTTTCAACTAAATCATGAACTTTCTTTTTGATTTCTCTCCTTGAGCTATCTTTTATGAGAATCAAAATATTTTCTATCTTCGATGATTTCTTCTTATCATTTACTAAAGAAGAGACTTATGGAAATAAACTATGATCTTGATAATGGCTTGTAATGGTTTGAAATTATGCATGTTATATGTTGAACATTTGAAACCATGTTTTGGTATCATGCATATCTAAAAAATATTGATTTGATAAATCGAATGAGTTAAAAATGAATGATGATTTTTCTCTTGATTATAACTTGTGATATTTTTTATATATGAATCATCATCTTGATTTCTTGATATTCGATACATGAGATTTTTCTATGAATCAAGATTTTTCATACTATGATTCTTCTTGGTATTCACTAAACAGGATGTTTTCAAATTAACCATAATATGCTACTTGACATCTTGATAATTTATGACTTGAGTTTTGTTATGCATTATTCCCCTCTTCTTCAGTCTTATTTGCAATGATAAAAGGGGAGAAAAGAAATCACTCGCAATTCAAGAGATCGATAAATTTATTTATTTCATTTTGAATCTCTTGCTAGTGATTTTGATGATCTTGATTATTTGAAGTTGAATGTTTGATACCAACAATCATGAAGTGATAAATACTTAAAGATTTTAATGTCTTCATATCATGTATGATATGCCCATAGTGATGATTGATTTATTTTTGGTATCATGCATGAAGTAAGAATCAAATGAAAGGTTTTAAAATTGTGCATATTTTAATTTGAAACCATAATAATGCACAACCATATTAAAAAAAAAGGATTGATAATTTAACTTTGTCATGATTTGAAAATTGATGTAAAGGGAAAAGAATTACAACATTATATTCTTCCCTTCTTTTTGACAATGACAAAGGGGGAGAAAAATTGCCAACTCAAAATGCAAAATTTGGAAACATGCATATTGCAAAAGAAGCAAACTTGTTAACTTGCTCATCTCAAAAGAGAAGCAAGAAGTGCTATCTTGCAAATCTCAAGAGAAGCAATGTTTGCTAAGTTACACATTTCAAGAAAATGCATAAATAGTCTATCTTGCACATCTCAAACGATGTAAAATTTTGCCAACTTTCGTATATGAAAAACTTGCTAGTTTACATGATATAACACTTGTTAAATTTGCTAGCTTACAAATTGCAAGGAGAATAACTTGCTATCTTGAATATCACTAAGAATTACTAGCTTGTAATCTCAAGAGTAGCAAAAGTGCTATTTTGCCTATCTCAAGATGCACAAATGCAAACTTGTAAAATTTGCAATCTTGCACATATTTAAAATTAATGATGATTTGGTGATTATGCATGCTTTAAAATGATTTAAAATTTGCTAGCTTACATGTTGTAAAGTGATGAAAAATTGTTGCTAGCTTGTATGTTGTAAAACTTGCATATCTCTAAAACTTATTGCTTGGATGATGCACTTCTCCCTTTTATTGATGACAAAGGGGGAGAAGTGTGATGATGTTGTGTATGATTTTTTGCTTAGATTTTTTAATTCAAGAGTTTTATCAATATTGCATATTAATAGGGGGAGTTAAGGTTAACTCCGTCATCAATTGGTTGTCATTACAAAAAAGAGGGAGATTGTTAAATCTTGGATTTTGATAATGAAACTAATTGATAGTGTTTACCAGATTTACGTTTTGAGTGACGTAGGAAGCTTCGATCAGGGAGAGACAATTGAAGCAGGAAGAATCATATTAGGTTGGAGTAGAGCATATTAGAAGATTGGATGTCGATCCGGAGGATCGGTCAATGTGTCGGTAGAAGACTTCAAGCCGAGAATTCAGGCATCGGGCCAAGAAGAGCGAAAATTGTGCCAAGGAAATCGGAGTTGCGGAGGTCAACTGGCTGATTGGATGATTGGCCGCAAGAGAGGATGATGCGCTGAAGAATCAGACTAAGCATCGAACCAATGACATGATCGGACAACATTTGATGAGCTTTGTAATAATTATCAAGATCGAAGTAGGTTTTAGGTCTAATTGAGTTGGTATTTGGGTGAAACAATGGCAACTCAATTAGGGGCCAATTGGGCCTAAATTAAGAGTGATTTGGGCTCATTGGGATGCCCGTTCAATGACCCAAATGTTGGGCCAAGCGATGGCACCGCCAGAATTGGCGGTAGAACTGCTTGTGAGTTGGAAAACTCGAAAAACTCGATCTCCAAGGCTGTCAAGCTGTGGTACCACCAAACTGGGTGGTGGTACCACCTAGTGACTATATGTCAGGTGGTGGTACCACTACATTGGGCGGTGGTACCGTCTAGTGTCAGGCTGTAGGCGTACCGCCTAGTGTCAGGCTATAGGCGATGGTACCGCCCATACGCTGAAATCTTGGGGATTTGAATTTTGATTTCAAGTTTTGAAGCCATTTGGAGTCTATAAATATCCCAGCTATTCCTGCATGGAGTATTAAGAAAGATTGAGCAAAACTCTATTGTAAACCCTATTAGAAAGTTGAGTTTTCTCCTCCTAAAGCTTTGAGAGAATTCTAAGGGAGAAGTGTGAGGGATACCTTGTAAAAGAGGGTTGTAAAAGGTTGTCTCCTAAACCTATAAAAAAGAGAAGTGAGGTGTAAAAGGGTAGTTGGTCTTCGCTGATTGAAGGAAGACCGATAGTGGATGCCAGTGGCCTCAACGGAGGAGGAATCGAGAGTAGATGTAGGTCATGACGATTGAATCACTATAAAATATGGTTTGCATTTATTTTGAGCAAATTACTTTCATAGCAAACTTTCTCCTTTGCTTTCAAAGTTAAGCATTTCCAAAATGGGTTTAATCAAAATGAAAGATTTTTGAAATCAACGATTTTACCGCTGCACTAATTCACCTCCCCCTCTTAGTGCCGACTTGTTCCTAACAACTTCTCTTTTTTATTAATGACAAAGGGGGAGAAGTTATGATGAAAATCATACATGGAATGATGTACTGAAATTTTGATTATGTATAATTTTATGATGACATGTTGCTTGGATTCATAATTTATTTTTGAATTCAAAGTTCTATCAATATAGCATATTGATAGGGGGAGTTTAGTTAAACTCCGTCATCAATTAGTTGTCATCATCAAAAAGGGGGAGATTGTGGAATCTCATATTTTGATGATGAAAATAATTGATAATGTTATAATCTAATATGTGTTTTGAGTGATACATGACTATCTTCAATTAGGAGAGGCAAATTGATTAAAGTAGGAAGAATAAGTGTTAGGATCGAAGCGGCACTAAGAGGGGGGGGTGAATTAGTGCAGCGGATTAAAACTCATAAGTTTAAACTCGATTTCGTAAATGTGTAGAGATTTTGATTCGACAATGAATGACTTGGTGAAAGCAGCTTGAGTAAAGTGAGAAGATGAAAAACGAAAACTTGCTGCTATGTAAATAATGGTTTCAGAAGGGTAAACACTCACACATTCAAGGAACACACCAATTTAAAGTGGTTTGGTCAAATGACCTTCATCCACTTGCGAAGTCTTCTTCGATGAGGCTCCCAACTTCCACTAGCAAATCACTTTAAAGGGGAAGGACAAATACCCCTCTTACAACCTTTTACAAGTGGTTTACACTTTTACAGATTTTCAAAGGGAAGAAGAGAGGTGAACACTTAAGCTATTGAAAATAAGACTTGCTAAAGACTTTGCTAAGGCTTTATCTCAATTTCTAACTTCTCCAAAGGTTGTATTCTCAGTTGAGAATTGACGGGTATTTATAGACCTCAAGAGAATTCAAATTTGGGCTCCAAATGTTGAATTCTCTTGGGTTTCCGATGTTGGCGGTGCCACCACCGGAACTCTTGGGTTCTGGGCGGTGCCACCGCCCGACCTTCCGGGTGTTAGGCGGTGCCACCGCCCGACCTTCTGGGTGTTAGGCGGTGCCACCGCTCAGTCCGGCGGTACCACTGCCTGATCCTTCAGGTTCTGGGCGGTGCCACCGCCTAGTCTGGCGGTGCCACCGCTTAGACTATTTCAACTCACTGCTTGGGCTCTAAACTTGGCCGAAACCAATCTGATGTCGAGCCCAATTGGCCCCTACTTGGGTTATGGGATTAACACCTAATACAAACCCTAATTAACATGCTAACTACAAATTTAAAGACATTTCCTAAGCTATTACAGAGTCCGCAAGTCAAGACTTCTTCCAGCGAACTTCCGACAGTCTTCCGACAAACTCTCAGAAACCATTTTGCGGACTCCCGGTAAGCTCCTAGACTTCACGATTTGATCTTAGCAAGTTTCGATTAGCTTCTTCAATAAGCTCTGATCTTTCTCGGTGAGCTCCCCGAACTTCCAACGAACCTTCCGCCGAGCTTCCGAAAAACTCTTCGGCAAGCTCCCTACTCATTCTCGGCTAGTTCCGACAGCATTCCCGATAATCCTTCGGACTTCCGTCAAACTCTTGAACTCCCAACGAATCCATTGTGCTTGAGTCCGACACTTTGTTTCGCTTTTTGTCTTCATCGTTATCGTAGTTAATCTTGCACACACAAGCCAAAACTTTACTCCGATCTAGACAATTATTACAACGCGAATTGACATTCTATTGCCCGGCACGTCATTGGTTGGCGCTTCATCTGATTCTTCAACACATCGTCCTCTCTTGCGGCTTGTTGCCCAATCAGCGGTTGACCTCCGCAACCTCGATATCCTTGGCGCAATGCCCGACATCCAAAGCCTTATGCCGTCCAATATCCTGACGTGATCTCTTCCGGCGCAACGTCAATTCCTCCTGCATCAATTGTCTAATCCTAATCGAGTAGACCTACATCACTCAAACTGTAGTTAAACATCTAAACACAATCAATTAGTTTCATCATCAAAAT
>LVTN01002736.1:0-17451 GCA_001649415.1 Musa itinerans
TTGTGTGGACTACATCTCTTAAATGGATATTAATAAGCAACATGCCTAGATTTGCAACAAAAGTTGCATTTGTTTCGGGGTGAAACATGCAAAGTTAGGCCTTTAACAAAAATGGTTGGATTTTTATGAGTGTTACTCATAAACCCGATTTCATCTCTTCTATGAACATGATTCTTACTTGTAAGAATCATGTTTAAGGATTTGCTACATATTTCAAATTTTTCTAAGGTTTCATATAGTTACAAAATTTTCTTTTTAAGCGTTTCTAATTCATCACATTTTGTGCAAGGAGCTAAACTATCACCATGCTCAATTTTTAGTCTATCAAAATCACTAACAAGAGAAGCATGCTCCTTTTTCAATAATTTATATTTTTTACTAACTAATTTACATTTATCAAATAAATTCTGAAAAGCACTTAGTAGTACATCAAAAGATAAATTTGCATCTAATGAACTACTTACCTCATCTCCGATAGCCATTAGTGTATAGTGAGCAACTTGCTCGGTGTTGGTTGGCTCCTCTTCTTCGGATGCACTTGAATCGTCCCAAGTTGCTTTAAGAGCCTTCTTCTTATTTGATTGCTTCTTCTTTGCTTGAGGATATTCAATTTTGAAATGTCCTGGCTTCTTGCATTCGTAGCATATAACTTGTTCTTTCTTGGGTTCAATTTTACTTTTAATGTCATTTTTAAATTTATTTATTTTTATGAATTTTCTTTCAAGCGGTCTTCATATGTTCTTAGTGTCATATCCTTCCTGTTCTTTGGAAGGTTGTTCTCAAGCTCTTTATAAACATTGCAAGTCATCTCATAAGTCATTAGTGACCCAATTAATTCTTCGAGAGGAAAGTTATTTAAATCCTTGGCCTCTTGAATGACCGTTACTTTAGGGTCCCAACTCTTTGGAAGGGATCTCAAGATTTTATTAATAAGTTCAAAGTTCGAAAAATATTTACCAACAGCTTTTAAACTATTGACGACATCTATAAAATGGGTGTATATGCCGACAATAGTTTTGCTTGGCTTCATCCGAAACAATTCATAAGTGTGAACTATAAAAGATTTATCTTTGACTCCTTTACTCTACTAGTGTCTTCGTGAGTGACTTCGAGTGTGTGCCAAATATCAAAAGTCATTTCATAAATAGATACTCGATTGAACTAGTTTTTATCTAATGCACAAAACAAGACATTCATAACTTTGGCATTTAAAGCGAAAGTCTTATTCTCCAACTCATTCCAATCATTCATTGGAAGAGAAGACTTTTGAAAGTCATTTTCTAAAAGATTCTATAACTCAAAATCCATTGAAATTAGAAAGATCCTTATTCTAGTATTCTAATATGTGTAATCCATCCCATTGAACATGGGAGGACGTGTAATTGAATAACCCTCTTGATTGTCGGCAAAAGTTATTTTTCTTGAGTTTTAAACTAAATTGAAAGTAACCAAGCTCTGATACTAATTGTTAGGATTGAGTCAGCACTAAGTGTAATATCTCTCACTTTTAAAATTTATTAATAAGGACTTATTTATAAATCATAGGACCTATATGTAAATATAAAAATTTTAGTGATTAAACTATTATGTTGTAAAAAAAAAACCCGAAACGCTCTTTGTTTGGAAACAAGAGAGAAGCTGTGGGGGCGTTGTGGATAAGAAGAGAAGTAGAGAAGAAGAGGAGAAGAGAAGAATAAGAGAGAGAAGAAGAGGAGAAGAAGAGGGAGAAGAGTGGGAAGAGGGAGAGGAGAGAGAGGTGGCAGCAGGGTTGCAACACCTCTATTTCTCATAGGAGGAAATAGAGGAGAGGATGTGTGTGGCATCGGGGAGGAGAAGAGAAGAAGAGGAGAAGAAGAGAAGAAGAAGAGCAGGAGAAGAGAAGAAAAAGAAGAGAAGAAGAGAAGAAGAAGAGGAGGAGAAGAGAAGAAGAAGAAGAAGAGGGAGAAGAAAGGGAAGAAGAAGAAAAGAGGAAGGTGGCTGCGGCAAGGCTGCAGCGAGGAGGTGTGAGGCGTCGGGGAGGAGAAGGGAAGAAGAGGAGAAGAAGAGAAAGAGAAGAAGAGTGAGAAGAGAAGAAAAGAAGAAGAAGGAGAAGAGAGGGTAGAGGGAGAGAAAAGGGAGGTGGCTGCAGCTAGGGCGGCAGCACCTCTGTTTCCTGCACGAGGAAACAAAGGAGGTGTGGGGCGTCGGGGAGAAGAAGGGAAGAAGAGAGGAAGAAGAAGAAGAAGTAGAGGGAGGAGGTGGTTATGATTGTGGCAGCTACGGCTGGGAAGGAAGAAGAGGAAGGAAGAAGGGAAGGAGAAGAAGAAGAGAAGGGGAAAGAAGGTAGCTGCGGCCATGATAGCGGCTGTGGCTGTGGCGGCGGCAGTTGCAGTTGGGAAAGAAAAGAAGGAAAGGAAAAAGAAGAGGGATAATGTTGGAAAAGATAGAAGACAAGATTAATTATTGAAGTTGTTTTACATTGAAGCTGTTTTCTCCCTATTTATACAGATTAATAGGGAGAATTTTTTTGAACATAGTAGACTTTGCAGTTTAGACTATGTTTCGACAGCAGTCCCACAAGAAGATATCAGTGGAGCGATGAAACCAGTAACTGAGACTTGAATAGCTTGGAGGATGAGACGATATTGATGCAATCATAGTTTGTGAGCTGGATTTAGTACTGGACTGGGTTCGTCGGGGATGTGGATCATGGCTAGCGGACAACTGAAGGAGCTGTCAACGTAGCCTAGCAAGTCGTAACCAAATAAGATATTAGAAAATTGAGCACGCTTGGATGTATAGTTGCCACCCTTTGATAACTTGAAAGGGATTAAAGTGGCAGCATTGATGGAGATAAGCCCTGTAGGAGAAGGATTATGAGTCCCTGCAGACATAGTAACTGGAATATCATAAGAAGATAATAAAGAGATCCCAGACACTCTCGTCTTTTTTTTTTTTTTTTTTTAAGAGCAGTGGCAGTCTCACGGTGAAAAGGATTTGAGGGTTTGGAGAGCAGTGGGAATTGAGGAAATAAGAGCTTGTGAGAAGAGCAAGAGCAGATCGCTGCTATTGCTGTTGCGGTTGTAGCTAAGGAAGCTGCAGCAGATGAGGAAGCTGTAGCGATGTAGCGACTGCGGCTGCTGCGGAAGCTGCAGCAGATGAGCAAGCTGCAGCGATGCTAAAGAAATCTTCAGCGATTAGGCATATAGTGGATGAGCTCCGTCAACCTCAATGCAGAGGGAAGTGACAACGAAAGTTGCTACGGCAAAGGAAGCAAGATGTAGTGGCTACGGCAGAGGGAAGCAGCTGCTGCTGCTGCAGCAGCAGAGGGAAGTGATTGCTGTGGGCCAGGAAGTGGCTGTGGAAGATGTTGCAGTGTCCTTGGGATTTTAGAGGCTGCGACAGCGAAGGAGGAAGACGCAGTAGCCACCGTTAAGCGAGGAAGACACCGCCATTGCGTCCGCTGTTCGCCGTGTTGAATCTCGGATTTTGATGATAAAACCAATCAATAAGTGTTTATGTTTTAATCTGCGTTTTGAGTGACGCAGGATGCTTCGATCAGGATGAGACAATTAAAGCAGGAAGAATCATGTTGTGCCGAAGGAAAACATGTCAGAAGATTGGATGTCGGGCCGGAGGAACGGTCGACGTATCGACAGAAGGCTTCGGGCTGTGGATTCGGGCATCGGGCTAAGAAGAGTGGATATTGCGCTAAGGATATTGGAGTTACAGAGTCAACTGGCCGATTGGGCAATAGGCCGCAAGAGAGGACGATGCGTCGAAGAATCGGACGAAGCGTTGAGGGACCAATGACATGCCGGACAACTTGATTAACACTTAGTATTAATTATCTAGATCGAAGTATGTTTTTACATATGCAGGATTAATTATGAAAGCAAGGTGTGAAGCAAAATGAAGTTCCGGAGTCAAGGACGTGATTTTGTTGGGAGTTCGAGAGTTCGTTGGAAGTCTGAACGTTCGTCGGAAGTTCTGGCGGAACCAGCCGAGAAGTCTCGGAGCTTGCCAGAGAAGCTCGTCGGAACTCGCCAAGAAGATCATCATGAAGTCTAGGAGCTTGCCGGGAGTCCGCTGGAACATTGTCGAGAGATCGTCGGAAGTTCGCCGGAAGTTCGCCGGAAGCTCGCCGGAAGAATAGACATAGGAACTTGTTTAGCTTAGCAAATGTCTTAGGATTTCGTAGTTAGCACATAATTGGGCTTGGATTTGGACCAACCCAATTAGGGGCCAACTAGGCCCATGTAAGGACTGTGTTGGGCCTAATGAGAAGCCCAAACAGTGCCCTAAGAAGTCTCACCATCGTGGCATAGTCTTCGAGACTGTGTCAGGCGGTGGTACCACCAGTCTAGGCGGTTGTACTGCCCCTAGCAGGGTGCCAAGTGGTGGTTCCGCCCAACACTGCCCCCCTAGGCGATGGTACTGCCCAGGGCAGTGTCAGTGTCAAACTGACACTGGGCGGTGGTACCGCCCAACGTAGGCGGTGGTACCACCCAACGTAGGCGGTGGTACCGCCCGTGCCCAAGGAACTCGGGATAGGAAAGATTTAGGCTCCAAGTTTGAATCAACTTGAAGCCTATAAATACCCCTCTCGTCCCTGGTTAAAGCACACAAGCATAGAGAGTCTAAAAATAAAGAAACGCTACTGTAATCTCTTTAGAAATTCCCTCCTCCAAGTCTAAGTGTTAGAATTCTATTTAGAGAGGAGAGTGAGTGCTTGTAAGGGTTATCTCCTAAACCCGGTAAAAGGAGAAGAGGGGTGTAAAAGGTGATTGACCTTCGTCTATCGAAGGAAGGCCTCTAGTGGATACCGGTGACCTCGTCGGAGGAGGAAGCCGAAAGTGAATGTACGTCACGTTGACCGAACCACTCTAAAATCTGGTTTGCATTTACGCTTTGAGTAATTTACTTTCATAGCAAACTGCCTCACCTTCTTGCTTTACATCCACTATG
This sequence comes from Musa itinerans, assembly GCA_001649415.1. Taxonomy (NCBI): domain Eukaryota; kingdom Viridiplantae; phylum Streptophyta; class Magnoliopsida; order Zingiberales; family Musaceae; genus Musa; species Musa itinerans. The sequence continues at coordinate 4,948 of LVTN01002736.1, forward strand.
CTTTTCAAGCTATCTTTATGAAAATGGTTTTACGTCGGAAACGGTTTTATCGCAACGAAGTTTTTGAAGACATGATTTTACCATTGTACTAATTCACCCCCCCTCTTAGTGCCGACCTCAGACTCTCGATCCTAACACGCCAATGGAGAGAACACCGCTGTTGAGGAGGAAGACACCATCGTTGAGGAGGCAGTGGGAGAATGTTTCCCTCCTTGTGCAGCAGCGGCGGAGAGTGTCTACTGTAGGCAGCAAAGTAGGAGAGCAAGCAATAGGCCAGCGAAGAAGAGAAGGAGTGGATGAGCAGAGCCAAGACGGTGCTCGTTAGCGCTGGCTCCGAATCCGTGTCTCGGTGCGCCATTCGTCGTTGTGTCCCAAGAAGCTTCTTCAGCGACTCCGCTTGAAGCAGCATGCTGCTATGGCTGCTTGGCCAACACACTGAGATACAGTAGAGCTGGTGCTATCATCGAGGAGGAAATAAAAAAACAAGGCTCTAATACCATGTTGGAAAAGATAGAAGATATGAATAATTATTGAAGAGGCTGTTTTAGAAGTTGCTTTCCCCCTATTTATATAGGTTAAGAGGGAGGATTTCCCTCAACAAAGTAAAGAGATTTCCTCATACAGTTAGGGAAATCTTATCTGCTATCATATAAGAGAGGAAAGAAGAGGAAGAGGGGCAGATGGCTACGGCAGCGGCAGTGGCGGTGGCTGCGATAGCTGCGGCAGTGGCAGTGGCGGTGGCTACAATAGTTGCAGTAGCGGTGGTGGCTGTAGCAGCTGCATTTAGGAAAGAGAAAGAAAAGAAGGAAAAAAAAGGCAACAGCCATGGTTGCAGCTGTGGCAACTACAGCTGTGACTACAGCAACTGCGTCTGCAAAAGAAGAGGAGGAAGAAAGTAGTGTAGTGGAAGGGGCTACAGTTGTGATAGCCACTACGGCTGTGGCTACGACTATGGCAGTGGCAGTGGCGGTGGCTGCGACAGTTGCGTTTGGGAAAGAAAAAGAATGAATGAGAGTAAGGAGAGCAGGTGACTGTGCCTCTATGTTCTGCATGAGCTGCAGTTGTGGAGAAAGAAAGAAGATAGATGTAGAAAATGAAATAGGGAGAGGAGACGGAGGAAAAGTAGAAGAAGGATTTGGGCTTACACCTTCTTCAGATCTTCGGATCGAAATCTTCGAAAGGCAAGTGTTTTGATCTTTCCTATTGCAAGTGTCCTGATCCTTCTTTATTGTGATTTTATCTCTGCATTTTCTTTGAATATGAGAAATTTTGAATTATTCTAGCCATGTATTTGATACATCTCTTGTTTAGACGTAACAATTTGAATATGGAAAACTTTCGAGATTCTGACCCGTCCACCTTGTTTTAGCTATAAATCCCTAGATAGATTTCTAATTTAGATAAAACTTATTTGATCTGAAAATAGACTCATAGACCTTTCTTATGATACTAAGTTTGATAAATTTGGAGTCTAATTGTTCACCTAGATTGCTGTTTCATTTAACCCTATAGATTCTATAAAACAAGGTTCGTAACTTCTGACCTTTTGATACCGAACTGCCTATAAGTCCCTATTGGAAACTCTGATTTGTTCAAAGCTTATTCCATTAGAAACCAGACTCATAGATGTTTCTTTTGATACCTGTATTGAAACATTTAGAGTCCAAACACCTACCCGGTTTTCTTTTGAAATCGACTTGATGAATTCTGTAAAATAGAGATTTTATTCTCTGACCTTTGGTTACCAAATTAATTGTAACTCTCTGTTGGAAAGTTTAATTCGTATGAAGCTTATTTTATCTAAAAGTAAGTTGAAATATCTTTCTATGATATATTTCCTGACTAAATTGGAGCATAATTGATAGTTTGAATCATTTGTTCAATGTGCCTCTCAAATTCTACCAGAAATCAAGCTTTGGTCGATTTCGCCTGTTCTTATTCCATTCCCTTTGGAAATTGATTTCATCTAGCATTCTTTCTTCAATTAAGCTTTATATTACTGCTTTGAATTCTTGTATACTCTTTTTCTTAAATTATTTATATTCTTGAAAACCATTATATAAAGTTTATGTTGGATCGCATTGTTTCGTATGCACACATTGTCATGAACAGTTATCGTGCACTCGCAACAACTTCATTCAACGAAATGTTCATCACTTTTGCATGCTTGAATAGAGATATGGCAGCTTATTTTTCCTTGGTTTTGTATATTTTTTCTTGTAAAAATACATGTTCGAAAAGGTTGCAGTGCACAGTGCGACCGCTCATCGCGTTGGGCCAAAAAGCCCCAAAATGGCTCTTTCGCATGTCGCGGGATGTTTTCTACAGCCCACTGCAGCGCACGAAATGTCAGCCATCTCAACACCCTGGAACCCCTCGGGTGGCACAAGGCTGGATGGGGCTTCGGTATATTGTCGGGCATTGAAAAATCTTCACAAGTTCGCACGTTGACTTGATGGGAACTTGCCTTCGCTCTCGGCACCCGGTGAGCAGTTATTTGTGGACTTGCAACTATTCATTCTACTTTCTAAAGTCCTTGTTTTCCTCCTTCCTTTCTTTTCTCCTGTGCACACAAGGTACTTGTTGAATTTCTTGTAAAGCTTCCCTCTTTGTGAGAGTCAGGACTTGTCTGTCGCTCGTTTTCAATCTAATCAACTTTCTATTTTATAGGTCCTTCGGGACCTGTACGAGATTGCAACTAGGCTGAACCTTTGTGGGTGCGTATGTCACAAGGGCGCCTAATGACTTAGGCAATCCCAACTAAGTCCGAGAAGTTGGCGCAAGGGTGCTTCGTGACTTAGGCAACTCAAGCTAAGTTCACGTCTTGGCTGCAAAGGTGCCTCACAACTTAGGCAATTTTAGGTAAGTCTGTGACATTATGGTATTAGAGCAGGCAAGTAGCGAAGGAACTTCGCAATTTCACCATGGCAAAGTATCGTGGTGAATCAAGCAAGGCGGGGCAAGACAGACCTTTGCCCCAAGCAGCCGTAGGTGGGCTGCAAGTGCAAACTAGCTCTCATGTTGTTTGAGCCGCTTTGGAGGATCGTGGCAATGAACATGATGAGCGAGAAATTGGCTACTCTTCGCGAGCGGAGGAGGCACAATCTGGAGTGCCAACTGGGAAGAAGAGCCATAAGGAGAGACTCACAATGGCGGAAACCCGCTTGGACGTTCTTGAAGCAAGCTTAAAGGAACTCTACCAAGGGCAACGAAGGCTTCTTGTGGTAGAGAGCTCGCAAGAAGAAGCTAAATCCCGAATCGACAAGGTCAAGGCCCTAGTTGACCGACTATCGAATGACACTAAAGACTCCATGCAACATCTGCAAGAAGTCATGGCGGAACTCACTTCCAGGGTGACGATACTCACAAGGGCACTGAATGCGGGAGGAAGCAACACCCATGTTATGTCGCCACAAAACTTGAGGGCACCCGAGCCGTATTGTTATGGAGGTGCTCGAGATGCTAAAGAGCTCGAGAATTTTCTGTTTGACATGAAACAATACTTTCGAGCTATGAGGCCTGATTCTGTAGAAACCAAAGTTTCTATAGCAACCATGTATCTGAATGGAGATGCAAAACTTTGGTGGCGAACCCGTTAGGAGGAGATCCAATAAAGTCGGTGTCGAGTGGACATATGGGAGGACTTGAAGTGGGAGTTGAGAACTCAGTTCCTATCGGAGAACACAGAGTTCATCGCAAGAAGGAAGTTGAGACAACTTCGCCAAAGTACTTCCATTCGAGACTATGTGAAGCAATTTTCTGCACTAATGTTGGACATACAGGACATGTCCGAAAAGGATAAGTTGTTCAGCTTCCTCGATGGTCTGAAGCCATGGGCTCAACAAGAACTGCATCGAAGGAATGTCACTGATGTGATCGGGGCAATTGCTACCGCAGAAAGGCTCACCGACTTTGTTTCCTCTGAGGACTTGGGAAAAAGGAAATAATCTTTAGGAAATCACCCTCCAAAATATTCTCGAGGGAAGGAGCCCGGAGGCGAACAAAGGAAGCAGAGTTCCCACAAAGGGCCAAGCTCAAAAGGCAAGGCCCCAAAACCTGGGGGATGGTTCTTGTGCGGAGGGTTGCACATGGTGAGGGAGTGCCCATAAAAACAAGCACTCAATGCTTTAACAGCTTCCATCTATCCCCCCAAATAAAATAATGGCAAAGTCGTCGCCCTTAATTCAAGCTGTTCTGAATCTAGTAGCGACGATGAGGAGTCGCAGGGCCCCCGAATGGGAGCAATGTATTTGTTAAATGCATTATGGGGTCAAGTGGGGGAGAACATGAAGACAAAGCCATTGAAAGCAGGGAGTAGCGAGCTGATGTACGTGGACATTAAGCTCAATGGCCAAACAACCCGTGCAATGGTGGACATGGGAGCTACCCACAACTTTATTGTTGATCAAGAAGCAAAGCGGCTTAGGCTGATCTTGGAGAAGAACCCAAGTCGAGTGAAGGCGGTGAACTCGAAGGCCAAGTGAATATCTAGGTTGGCAAAGGGAGTTCCCATCAAGATCGGAACATGGAGCGGGAGTACAAACATGATGGCGGTGCTACTGGAAGACTTCCAAGTGATTCTTGGAATGGAATTCATGCACGCGACGAAGTTAGTGCCAATGTCGTTCCTAAACTCCCAATGTATGATGGGAGGTGACGACTCCTGTGTGGTTCCCGTCTCTTAGAGAGGAACCAGAGAACCCTAACAGATATTGGCATTACAACTGAAGAAAGGGGTACGAAAAGGTAAATTAACATTCGTCGCTGCTATGAAGCTAGAGCCACTCGACGAGAAGGCCATTCATGAACTTGCTGTGGTGGCGAACGTCCTGAAGGAGTTCACAGATGTTCTACCACCCGAGTTGCCAAAGACTCTGCCACCACGTAGAGGCATAGATCATCACATCGAGCTGGAGCCAAGAGTGAAGCCTCCAGCGAGACCACCCTACCGCATGCCCCCCCAAGAGTTGGCAGAGCTCAAAAAGCAGTTATGTGAACTACTAAGCGGTGGTCTCATCCGCAGTTCTAAAGCACCCTTCGGAGCTCCAGTTCTCTTCAAAAAAAAAAAGATGGGAGCCTTCGACTATGCATTGATTATCGAGCCCTCAACAAAGTGATGGTGAAGAACAAGCATCCCATCCCACTCATCGCGGACTTGTTCGACCAATTGGGCAAAGCCAAGTACTTCTCAAAACTCGACCTCCGGTCGGGGTATTGGCAGGTGCACATTGCTGAAGGCAACGAAGTGAAGACTACTTGTGTGACCAGGTATGAAGCATTTGAGTTCTTGGTGATGCCTTTCGGCTTAACCAATGCTCCAGTCATGTTCTGTACTCTTATGAACCAACTATTCAAAGAGTATTTGGATAAGTTCGTGGTCGTCTACTTGGACGATATCATCGTCTATAGCCAAACCCTCGAGGAGCATGTCGAGCACCTTCGGACAATTTTCAAAGTTCTCAGGGAGAACACTTAGTTGGTGAAAATTGAGAAGTGCTACTTTGCTCAAATGGAGATCTTATTCTTAGGACATCGAATTGGTGATAGCTCCATTCGGATAGACAAATCAAAGGTGCAAGTTGTTGCGGAATGGCGAACTCCAAAGAAGGTGCCAAAACTGAGATCCTTCCTTGGTTTCATCAACTACTATCGACGCTTCATAGCGGGGTATTTGAAGCGTGTAACTCCACTGATAGAGTTGCTGAAGGAGCAGCTTTGGAGGTGATCCAATAAATATGAATCTGCATTCCAAGATTTGAAGGCTGCTGTGTTGAAAGAACCGGTGCTCAAATATGAAACTCCATACAGATGTTTTAGATTTCGCTATTGGGGGAGTACTCATGTAGGAGGGTCATCCGATGGCCTACTAGAGTTGCAAGCTCAACGAAACTGAGCGACGGTATCTAGTGCACGAGAAGGAGATGACAGCGATGATCCACTGTCTACGAGTTTGGCGGCACTACCTTCTTGGATCGCAATTTGTGCTAAGGACAGACAATATCGTTTTGAGCTATTTCCAAACTCAGAAGAAACTCTCCCTGAAGCAAGCACGATGGCAGGACTTCCTAGCTGAGTTTGATATGACAATGGAGTACAAGCCTAGAAAAGCAAATGTCGTGGTCGATGCATTGAGCCGGAAAGTGGAGTGAGTGAATGTCGTATAGTTGGAGGGTATAGGCCAAGCAAGTCAGTTACACTCCAACTTTCTTTCCAGGAGCAGGGATGGACTGTATAGTGATCCCCAAGTAGTAACCCTGATGTAACTCATCAAAGAAGGCAAGGCACGATAATTTTGGGTCCAGGAGGGACTCGTTTACACAAAAGGGAATAGGGTTTATGTCCCTCAAGTAAATAATTTAAGACATGAGCTTTTAAGAGAGTGTCATGATTCCCTTTGGGTTGGACATCTGGGCATTCATAGAACCTTGGCTCTCGTGGAGAGGGCCTTCTACTGGCTGAAGATGGGGACTGATGTGGAGGAATATGTTAGAATGTGCCTCACTTGCCAATAAGACAAGGTGGACCAGCGGAAGCCGGTAGGACTTTTGGAGTCGTTGCCCGTACTAGAAAGGTCATGGGAGAGCATTTCCTTAGACTTCATATCAAGCTTGCCGATAGTTGGGGGACTCGGATCGATACTCATGGTCGTCGATCGATTTTCAAAGTATGTAACTTTCATTACTGCACCCCTACACTATTCAGTAGAGGAGGCAGCCAAGTTGATGATGAAGAATGCGGTGAAGTATTAGGGAGTCCCACACAATATTATCAATAATTGAGACGCTTAGTTCTTAGGACGATTATGAACCAAGCTATTCAAATTGTTGGGGTCTAAGTTATACTTCTCTACAAGCCTCTACCCTCAAACGGATGGCCAAACAGAAAGGAGACACTCGCTCCTGGAGCAATATCTTTGGTACTACATGAGTGCCAACCAACGAGATTGGGTGAAGCTATTGGACATAGCCCAATTCTCCTACCACTTGCAGCGGAGCTCTGCGTCCAACAAAAGCCCCTTCGAGATCATTACAGGACAACAACCATCAACTCCTCACACCTTGGCTATCAGATATATTAGGAGTAGTCCTTCAGCATATCACTTTGTAAAAGAATGGCACCGAAATGCATATATTACGCGGGCTTGCTAGGAGAAGGCAGCCAAAAAGATGAAGAAGTGGGCCGACTTGGGAAGGCGACCACAAGAGTTCAAAGTCGGCGATTTGGTGTTAGTGAAGCTCCAACCAGCATCATTCCAATTCTTTAGGAACAAAGCACACAAAGGATTGGTGCGCAAGTATGATGGGTCCTTCCCAATTATCAATAGGGTGGGCAACGTCTCCTACAGGTTGCAACTATCGACGTAGCTCAAAATTCATAATGTTTTTCACACCAGCAACTTGAAAGCCTACCACCCAGATCCACAAGATGCTTCTCAAAGTGTTCCAACTCGACTACCCCCCCACCAGAGCCTCCTACAAGAAGCGAGTTGAAACCATTCTGGCGGATCGCAAGATAAAGCTACCTAATGGAGCTGAGCAGATCGAGTACTTGGTGAAGTGGCGAAAGCTTCCCCGAACTGAAGCCAGTTGAGAGCCGGAAGAAGCCCTACGACATGAAAAAGCAATCATCAATAACTACCAATAAGCGTCGATGAGGGCGTTGATAGTTTAAGTGGGGGAGAATGTCACGAACGGGTATCGCGTATTCGCAACAACTTCGTTCAACGAACCATTCGTCGCTGTTGCATGCTTGAACAGAGACATGGTAGCCTATTTTACCTTGGTTTTGTGTGTTTTTGCTTATAAAAATACATGCTCGAATAGGTTACAGCGCACAGTGCAACCGCTCACCGTGCCAAGCCAAAAAGCCCCAAAATGGCTCCGTTTTCGCATGCCGCGAGCTATTTTCTACGCACGAAATGTCAGTCATCTCAGCACCATGGAACCCCCCGGGTGGCACAGGGCTAGATGGGGCTTCAGTATATTGTCGGGCATTAAAAAATCCTCACAAGTTCGCACGTTGACTTGACAGGAACTTGCCTTCGCGCCCGGGACCCGGTCAACAGTTGTTTGTAGACTTGCAACTATTTGTTCTACCTTCTAAAGTCCTTATTTTCCTCCTTCCTCTCTTTTCTCCTATGCACACAAGGTGCTTATTGAATTGCTTGTAAAGCTTCCCTCTTTGCGAGACGTCAGGACTTGTCTATCGCTTATTTTCAATCTAATCAACTTTTTATTTTACAGGTCCTTCAGGACCTGTATGAGGTTGCAATTAGGCTGAACCTTTGTGGACGCGTATGTCGCAAGGGCACCTCATAACTTAGGCAATCCCAGCTAAGTCCGAGAAGTTGGCGCAAGGGTGCTTCGTGACTTAGGCAACTTAAGATAAGTTCACGTCTTAGCCGCAAGGGTGCCTCACGACTTAGGTAGGCAATTCCAACTAAGTCCATGATAACATGTATGTTCCGTTGTTCTGCATGTACTTCCGATATATGCCAAAATCCTTGTATGCTCTTGCCTTTATTTCCTTTCAAATTTGAATGCATTTGTGAAAGATTATGTTTGCATCGTATTGACTCGTAAAGGCATATGTACATTTCGTTATTCTGCATGTGCTTCTGATATATGCTAATTTTATTGTTCATACTATCCTTTTGTACTCTGGTGTTTGTGGGATACTGTGAACCTTTCCCAGAAATGATAAAGGGAGTTATGCATAGAGCCCGCGATGCTTTGCTGGCCCCCTCTGACTTCACCCAGACGTGGGTGGATAGAGCTCCCAAACGTGGGAGACTTCTGTCTGGTGGTCATTCAGAAGTGGATGAATCACATTCTGTCTGTGGTCCCATTGCACCTTTTGTATGTTTGATATGATATTCAGAGCTTTGGTTATGTGTTTCTATACATGCTTTGGATAAGAATGATATGAATGCAACGTAAAATATGACATTTGAGCTTCTATTTCGTATTTGTTCTTTGATACGCTCTGAAATGATTCATATACCGTTGATATGCTCTGGAATATTTCATATGCTATTAATATATTCCGAAATGCTCCTTATGCCTTTAAAATGTTCATACGTCATTAATACGCTTTGAAATATTTCATGTCATTAATATATTCCGAAATATTCCATTTGTCATTGATATGCTTTGAAATGTTTATACGCCATTAATATGCTTTGAAATATTTCATATACCATTGATATGTTTCGAAATATTCCATTTGTCATTGTTATGCTCCGAAATATTTCATACGCCGTTGATATGCTTCGAAACATTTTATATGCTATTGATATGCTCCGTTTACTTGCTATTCCATTTGTTATGAACCAAATATATTTTGAATGAAATGACATTGCAATTCTATATCTAATGAGATGATACCCTTGAATCTCTTGTATTCTGCCTTGCATTGTGATACCTTACTTGTTTGAAACTTGAAAGTGTGTTTGATCGTAAGGGTAGTGAAAGCCACGTAAGAATGAAGTGAAGTTATTGCAAAGTAAGTAAATAGCAATAATAGAAATGTAAATCAGAATTTATAGTGGTTCGATTGGTGTGACCTACATCCACTTCTGATTCCTCCTCTGTCGAGGTCACCAGCATCCACTAACGGTCTTCCTTTAATAGGCGAAGACCAACCATCTCTTTATAGTGCTTTCTCCTTTTCATGGGTTTAGGAGATAATCCTTATAAACCTCACACCTCTCTTGAATGATCTCAACACTTAGAAAGGGAGGAGAAAGACTCTTGCACTTTTACAACACTTTTAATACCTTAATAATTCAAGATTATGTTAACACTTTCATGCTCTTTTATGCAGAAAAGGCGGGGTATTTATAGGCCTCAATGGCTTTAGAATTGGAGCCAAAAAGTGTCACATCCCCGGATTTCGAGGTACTAGCGGTACCACCGCCATTATTGGGCGGTACTACTGCTTGCAGACTGACATTGGACAGTACTATCACTCAATTTAGGCAGTATGATCGCTTGACAAAGATCAGAGATCGAGCTCTGGTGGTACCATCGCCTGATAGGGTGGTACCACTACTTAACAAGGTGGTACCACCTCTTGACAGCATTAATTATCAGCAATATCACCACCCAGTCTAGGCGGTACCACCACCCAGTCTAGGCGGTACCACCGCCGAGAGCACTTAGGAGACTGAGTCCCAAGCGGTGCCACCGTCGGCCGTGACTTCAGGTACTGAATGGGCTGTTCAACCGGCCTAATTCAGCCCTGTTAAGGGCCCAATTGGCCCCTAACTGAGTTAGTGGGATTACCTCTCAATCCTAACTCAACTTAAGGTCTAACTACAATAATTAAGACATTTAACAAAACATTCTTGTTTCGGTACATCAATTGTTCTTCCGATGAGCTTCCGGCGATCTTCCGACGAACTTCCGACGATCTCTCGGCAATGTTCCGACGAACTTCCGACAAGCTCCTGGACTTCACGACGATCTTCTTAACGAGTTCCAATGAGCTTCTTTGGCAAGCTCCTGAACTTCTCGGTTAATTCAGGTGGAACTTCCGACGAACGTCCGGACTTCCAATGAACTCTCGAACTCCCAACAAAATCTCGATCTTGACTCTAGCACAATATTTGCTTCATGTCTTACCATTATCATAGTTAATCCTACACACTTTTCTCAACATATAGATTAGATCAAATAATTTACCAATTGATTTCATCATCAAAATCTGAGATTCAACACATTCTTCAACAAGTCGACCAATCCTCCAGCTCAACATCCAAATTTCAACATGATACTTTTCTCGGCATAATGTCTGATTCTCTTACTTCGACAATTAGCCCTTGATAATTCGAGTCCTTGATCGATGTATTTTTTACATCACTTATCTCAAAAGCATATCAGTCCATAAACTCATCAATTGATTTCATCATCAAAACATGAGATTTAACAATCTCCCCCTTTTTGGTGATAACAATCAATTGATGACAGAATTTTAACTAGGCTCCCTTTGTCTATATATCATTTTGAAATATAATGAGCTTGAATTCAAAAAATAATAACCTTTCAGTGTTAGTCTTTGAATTCAAGTCAAAATAATTTTAATCATAAATCATAGTGATTTTTAATAGTAATCATTACAAAAATCATATGCATAATTTTAGTTAAAATATCAAAATAATCATTGCATAAAACATATACATAACTTTAGTTACAAATATTAGAATAATCACTGCACAAATCATATGCATCATCATCATCATAGATTAAAATATCATAATCTTCCTTGTTTGACATATATAGTTACCATATCATCAAAAAGTAAAGACTTTTTCTCTCTCTTTGTCATCAACAAAAAAAATATATATATACAAGTTATTTGGATGGTGATAGTCCAAAACATCTAAACAAAGTATAAAAATATACATCAAAAGTATCAAGTCATTAATGAACCTATTGCATCTCAATCAAAATATGGTCTTGACAAAGCTTAATACAATCCAATTGGGCTACTATGGAATTAGAAGATGAAGAGGGTGCTAGATCCACTGGAGATCTCACCTTAAAGAGACTAGTAGGAGGAGAAGGATTGCCCCTATATATAGGTGCTTCTGGTTCAGGCTCAAGTGGAGGAGGATTAGTTCTTCTAGGTAATCTAGTCCAAATTCTATTTATTACAGTCCACTTCAATCTTCTTAATAGGTTTCTATTAATGATATTAAATCTATATAGTTTCATGATTTCTTTGTCTAGTGGGATAGCTATATCGTGTGCATGTAATAATCTAATAATCAAGCCACCAAATGAAAGCATTATGTCCTTCTCAGATATACTAATTATGTTTTGAAGTATCATATATCCAAAGGAATTATTACATCCTGTCATAATCAAATATATAGTGCCTATTTATAGAGTATTTACTTCATCAAGATAGTATTGTTTAGGAAGTAGAATACTAGTCATGATATGATGAAGTAATTTTGTGTTTGTTAGCACCGGAGCGGCACTAAGAGGGGGGGGTGAATTAGTGCAGCGGTAAAGAACAATAAACTTTCGACGATTTAAACACTTTCGGAAACTTCATACGATAAAAGCAATGTTTCGCTTGAAACCGTTTCGATTGCGTTTTAACTTAAAGGCATACGTAAGAAGGAGACAAAGAAGTAGAGCATCAAAGTGAAGATGGTTTGCAGTAATGTAAATGACAATAAGATAAACACAAACCGATTTACAGTGGTTCGGTCATGCGACCTACATCCACTCCCGATTCCTCTTCACTTGAGGCCACCGGCTCTTCCACTAGCTATCCTCCTTCCAACGGGCGAGGATCAACTCCCTTACAATACCTCTCCTTTTGATGGGTTTAGGAGGTAACCCTTATAAGGCCTCTCAACCCTCTCTAAGGCTAGATCACACTTTAGAATAAGAGGGAAGGTTTTGACACTATTAGGGCAGAGTTTTCCCCTTTTCTTTCTCAGTTTTTTGTGTGTCTTTCAACCATGAATGAGAGGGGTATTTATAGGCC
>LVTN01002737.1:1569-16275 GCA_001649415.1 Musa itinerans
GGCACTTATGACTAGCAATCTCCCACTTGACCTAAAGCCAATCACCTATGTGTCTGATCCCCATCAGACTCCTGTGATGCTAAAAAACAATATAAGATAATGGCTTTGTCAGTAGATCTGTGATGTTATCTTCAGATGGAACTCATTCCACTACTACATCTCCTAGGGACGTGATCTCTCTAATAAGCTGGAACCTTCTCAGGACACTTCGGATGAGATCCGGGTTCCTTTGCTTGAGCAATTACCTCATTGTTGTCGCAACATATGGGAATTGGCTCCTCGCTGCTTGGCATGACTCCCGGATCTGTGATGAACTTCTTCATCTAGACTCCCTCCTTTTCTATCTCTACTGCAGAATATACTTCGCCTTTGTGGTTGAGTCAATAGTAGTATCTAGCTTGGAACTCTTCCAACATATTGCTCCATTCAGGGTCTACACATACCCCGAATTCGACTTGCTATCATTGACATTGGACTAGAAACTCGAGTCTGTGTAGCCTTCAACCCTAAGGCTACTACCTCCATATACCAATAAAAGATCCTTAGTCATTCTCATAGGGAGAGGTCATCCATACAAAGCCTCATAGGGCATTTTGTGGATGAATGATAAGTTGTATTATACCACCATTCGGCTGAGGGAAGCCACTTTGTCCACTCTTTTGGCCAGTCACCAGTGAAGCATCTAAGGTATGTCTCCAAGCACCTATTCACCACTTCAGTCTAGTTGTCGGTTTATGGGTGATACACCATACTCCTTTTTAATTTAGTGTGTTGCATCTGAAATAACTCTATCCAAAATCTGCTTGTGAAGATGTAAGTAGAATTTGGCATAAGCACAATGCGTCCCTTATAGTGTAATTATTTTGAGTCCTAACTGTAATGAGACATGGAGCTTGGTGCTTCCTCTAATTTTTTTATGATCTTACTGGTCTCTAGATCTTTCGGTCATTCTCTCTTAATATCCTCAAGGAAGTCACTGGTCGAAACTGAAACGACCGAAAATTCAGCTTGCTTAGGTAGCCGTGAAAGCGCATCTGCAACAACATTATCTTTCCTCTTTTTGTAAGTTATTTCATAATCATATCCAAGAAGCTTTATTACCCATTTTTGCTGCTTAGGGGAAGATATGTTCTATTCCAAGAAATATTTTAGGCTTTTATGTTCGGCCTTGATTTGAAAGCGTCGTCGGATCAAGTACGGTCTCCACTTGGCCACCGCATGCACAATTGCGAGCATCTCCTTGTCATAAATAGTCATCTTGAGAGGGAAGAAAATAATTCCTTACTGGTATAAGTGAGAAGGTGGCCATGTTGCATTAGTACAGTACCAATTTTGACTCTGGAGGCATCGACTTCAATAACAAAAGTCTTGCCGAAGTCGGGTAGCGCTAGTATGGGCATTGTCGTCATTGCGGCTTTAAGTTCGTCAAAGGTGGTGGTGGCTTTGTTTGACCATTGGAAAGCATCTTTTCTTAGTAAGGAAGTAAGGGATACACTGATCTTTCTATAGTTTTTCATGAACTTGCGTTAGTAGCCTATTAAACTGAGAAAGCCGCGTAGCGATTTTGTGTTCCTCAGGGTCGGCCAATTCTGTATTGCTTTAATTTTGGAAGGGTCCACCGCCACACCTTCCTCTAATATGATATGCCTTAGATATTTCACCTTCTATTGAAGAAAGTTGCACTTCAATTTTTTGACAGAAAGAACATGTTCTCACAAAATCGTCAAAACAAGTTGTAAGTACTGAAAATGACTCTCAAGAGAAGGGTTGTAAATAAGGATATCATCGAAGAAAACCAACATAAACTTATGAAGATAATTCCAAAAAATATCATTCATAAGGCTCTAGAAGGTGGAGGGAGCATTGGTGTGACCAAAGGGCATTACCAAAAATTCGTAGTGGTCGTTGTGTGTTCGAAAGGTAGTTTTCGGTATGTCTTCTTCGCACACTCATATTTGATGATACTCGGATCAAAGGTATAGCTTTGTGAAGACTCATGCTCCCTTTAATTCATTAATCAATTCATCTACTACTAGAATAGGGTATTTTTCCATTCATTATGCCATTGAGAGCACGATAATCAACGCACATTCGCTATGTTCATTCATTCGTACGAGGAGTACCAGTGAAGAGCCTAGGCTACAACGTGGCCAAATAACTCTTGTTTCAAGCATCTCTTTTACAATCCTTTCTATTTCATCCTTCTGGAGATGTGGATACTGATATGGCTGAGTATTTGCTAGAGGTTTGCTTGGAAGAATCGGTATATAATGATCATACCGACGAGTAGGAGGTAGGTTGCGCGGTTCATCAAATATATCTGAAAATTTAGCAAGCAAAGGAAGTAGGTTTGGATCTTCAAATTCTATTGGCTCTCCCTTAGTTTGCTACTCAAGTTGTACCAAAAAGCCACTATATGCTTTGTGCAAAACCTTTTCCATTCATTGTATGCAAATCATCGTTACGTCACCCCCACGTTTCCCGTGTAGTATCACCTGTTTCCCCTTACCGTAAATTTTCATAATTAGTTTCACAAAATTCTAGGAAACATCGCCTAATGTTGTTAGCCATTCAATGCTAAGCATATCCTCATAATCATCAAGAGGGAGGAGGAAGAAATCTGCAATTATCTCTTGGTCCTATAACAATAGTTTCACCCGCGGGCACCTATGATCACACTTCAAAATTCATCCATCGGTGACCTTAATATCAAACTTGCTGCAATTCTCAGTAGGTAAGGCTATCCGGACAGCAACCTTGCAATTCATAAAATTATTAGTGCTCCCAGTGTCAATAAGAACGGTGATAGGTTGTTGCTTCAGAAGTCCTCCCACTTTCATCATTTACGAGTTTGCATAACAGGCAAGGGCATGCATTGTAATATCAACCGGCTACTGTTCTTCACCCGTGACCTCTTCCTCATGCTCCTGGATCTCCTCCTTCATGTATTCAAGAGATTCAATCAGTAGGAGGCGGCCCCTTTTGCAGCGATGATCGCGATTCCATGGCTCGTCACAATGCCAACAAAGACCCTTTGCTGATTAGTCACGTAGTTCTTCTCTTATCAAATTTTTTGGTAGCGAAGGAAGGCTGGGAGTAGAAGGAGGTTTATATGCCATGGGCCTAGGAGAGGTTCTCATCCTCCAAGCATCTTGGTTGAACCGTTCTTCTTGTATTCGGGCGAAAGAAATCGCAGTTGTCACGGTACGGGGCTGTCGCATCTTAACCTCCCCTTTGATCTATGGCTTGAGTCCTTCGATGAATGTTCCTAACAATTAATGATCAGTCCAATCACTAGCAAGGTAGGATAGCTTCTCAAACCTTATTTGGTACTCTTGAATCGTAGAAGTTTGTTGAATCTTTGCGAGTTGGCCATCGATATTTTCATACTCCGTGGGTCCGAAACGATTTAGTAGTGCATTCTTAAAATAATTCCACGTCAGAGTCCCATGATTGTATTCCAGTCAATTGTACCATTGAATAGTATCTCCTACAAAGTGGATGATAGCAATTTCCACCATAGCATCATCCGACGTTCGGTAGTAGCGAAAGTAACGTTCGACACGCGAAATCCACCCCGTCGGGTCTCCTTTTTCCCATCACAGGAAGTCTACCCTCATGCATGGCTGTAGCATGTCCAAGGGCTGTCCCTCCTTCTCTGGAGGCCTCTCTAAACTCTCTCCTTGCTGAAATT
Organism: Musa itinerans; assembly: GCA_001649415.1. Taxonomy (NCBI): domain Eukaryota; kingdom Viridiplantae; phylum Streptophyta; class Magnoliopsida; order Zingiberales; family Musaceae; genus Musa; species Musa itinerans. The sequence continues at coordinate 5,264 of LVTN01002737.1, forward strand.
TGGTTGGACTCAGCAATTGTCCAATTCTAAATTATGCAAACAAAGCGCATAATTTGTCCTCCAAGCGTGATTCAAGCCGTGATTCAATCCGAGATTCCAATGTTTCAAATTTGGCATCAATTGGATCTTGAGAAGCCATAGCATATGCCTATAGATCAGAGATGTCCCTATCTTTTTTTTGTTGATGGGTTAATGGCATGGGTGGTGGAAGGTTTGGAAGAATTGAGGATCACGGAAAGGTACTGCAGTAGATTTTTATGTCTAAAGTTTAGCAGCTTGGACATAAAAGATCAGTGGTTTATATTGAGAATTTTTTAACAAAACCAAAGAAAATCCACTATTAGGAATGTCAAGGCTATCATAAAAATTTCATAGAGATTTGGACAGAAAAAACGTAGTAGCAAGATCAAACAAACTGTGCTATGCGGTTGGAATTCTGCAGTGTAGATTTTCAAGTGTAGCAGATTGGACATAAAAGATTAGTAGTTTATATTGAGAATTTTTTAATGAAACTAAAGGAAAATCTGCTGTTAGGAAGTGTCAACTGTCATAAAAATTTCATAGAGATTTGGATAGAGAAAATGCAGTAGCAAGATCAAACAGACTGTGCTATGCGGCTAGAATTCTGCAGTGTATCTTACATCGTAGAGATGAAAACTTTATGATGAAAAGTTTATGCAGAAATATAGGAATAATTTATTTTAGATTTTTGAATAAGGATAACTAAATTGCAGCACCAGTAAGGTAGGAAACCAGAACCTATTGCAATTCATGGGGAGATCAAAGGATGATCCGTGGTGGTAGAGATGATGATGAAATTCAGCGACTATCTTTTAAGCAATTGTGGGAATTGCTTTGGGCAGCTGTGGAGGGCTAATGGATGGCTGAATTTTTTAATAAGGATAACTAAATTATAATAGCAATAAGGTAGAAAACCAAAACCTATTGCAATTCACAAGGAGATCAATGGATGATCCATAGTGGTGGAGATGATGGCGGAATTCGGCGACGATATTTTAAGCAATTGTGGGAATTGCTTTGGGTGGCTGTGGAGAGCTGATGGATGGCTGTGGAAGGGTAGTGAGATGCTAAGAACACTGCTTTGATACCAAGCGATAGAACCCTTGCAGATTCTAAGCTTGGGGTTGATCTTTTTAGGGGATCGGCCTCCTTGGAACTCTATAGGGGTTCCTTCCACCAAGTTGCTGCTCAAAGGCTGCAGAAAAGATTCATCTATTGCTTGAGAAAAGTGGATGAATAAATGACTATTTATAGGGTTTCTAAACCTCAACTCCTAATAGGACTCCTACTCAAGACTTCTACTTCTAACCAACTCCTAATAGGACTCCTACTCAAGACTTCTACTTCTAACCAACTCCTAATAGGACTCCTACTCAAGACTTCTACTTCTAACCAACTCCTAATAGGACTCCTACTCAAGACTTCTACTTCTAACCAACTCCTAATAGGACTCCTACTCAAGACTTCTACTTCTAACCAACTCCTAATAGGACTCCTACTCAAGACTTCTACTTCTAACCAACTCCTAATAGGACTCCTACTCAAGACTCCTATTCCTTTACAACTCCTAATGCTTATCTAAGAAACAACCTCCTACCCTAGCCAGCCTCTTCACCTCTTTAATAGGGGTAGCTAGGTAGATTTTACATGAATGCCCCTCTCAATTAGGACTCTCCTAGCTAGAGTCCTAACAGTACCCTGAAGACCTAGGATGAGACTGGTTTTGGCTCTAAGTTTGAATCCATCTGAAGCCTATAAGTACCCCTCTCATCCCTACTCAGTAGATACAAGAACTAAGAATAAAAATAAAGAAAACCTCTATTGTAATCTTCTGAGAATTCTCCTCCTCTAATCTAAGTATTGATTTCTATTTAAGAGAGGAGTGAGTGGGGCTGTAAAGGTTCTCTCCTGAGCCTGTCAAAAGGAGAATAGAGTTGTAATGGTAGTTGGTCCTCACCCATTGAAAGAAGACCATTAGTAAAAGTCAATGGCCTCAAGGGAAGAGGAATCGGTAGTGTATATAGGTCACGACGATCGAACCACTATAAATTGGTGTACTTTCTTTCTTCGCTGCCATTTACTTTCTTTGCAATTGCTTTACCTGCTCATTACTGCTCTTACAAATGTTTTAAATTTAAACATCTTTCCAATATGATTTCATCGAACAAAGTTTCAAATTATCATCAAAATTTTTATCATAAGCACTAATTCACCTTACCCTCTTAGTGCCGACTCAATCATAACAGTAACTTCTTCTTTGTTAGTAGGCTCCTCGTCTTCAGATGCACTTTAGTTGTCCCAAGTAGCTTTGAGCGCTTTCTTTTGCTTTGGTAGCTACTTCTTCACTTAAGGACATTCATTTTTGAAGTATCCCGGCTTTTTACATTTATAGTAAATTATTTAGTCCTTTTTTAGTTCATTTTTGTTCTTAGTGTCTTGTTTTATTTTGTTCCTCTTTAAGAATTTGTTAAACTTTCTTGTAAGAAGTGCCAAGTTATCATCATCATCATCATTGTCACTTGAGTTTTCTCCCAAGTGGTCTTCTTTAGTTCTAAGTGCCAAGTCCTTCCTATTCTTTGGAAAGTTGTTCTCAAGTTCATCATGTGTAATACATGTCATTTCATAGGTCATCAAAGACCTAATAAGTTCTTCGACTAGAAAATTATTCAAGTCCTTTGCTTCTTGTATTACCGTTACTTTATAATCCTAACTTTTTGGAAGGGATCTTAGTATTTTATTAATAAGTTCAAAATTAGAAAAACTTTTACCAAGTGCTTTTAGACCATTGACGACATCCGTAAAATGGGTGTACATATCTCCAATGGTCTCGCTTAGTTTTATATGAAACAACTCATAGCTATGAACCAAAAGATTAATTTTTAACTCTTTAACCCTACTTGTGCCTTCGTGTGTGACTTCAAGTGTGTGTCAAATCTCATGTGCAGTTTCGTATATAGAAACTCGATTAAATTCATTTCTATCAAGAGCATAAAACAAAGCATTCATCACTTAAGCATTCAAAGAGAAAGTCTTCTTCTCCTAATTATTCCATTCGTTCATTAGTTTGGAAGACTATTCAAACTGCTTTCAATAATGTTCTATAAATTGAAATCCATAGAAAATAAGAAAAATCTCATTCTAGTTTTTCAATACGTATAGTCCATCCCATTGAACATAGGAGGCCAAGTGATAGAAATCCCTTCTTGATTACCGATAAAAGCCATTTCTCTTGGGTATTAGACCAAACGAGAAAAACCTTGGCTCTGATACCAACTGTTAGGACTGAAATCAACACTAGAAGGAGGGAGTGAATTAGTGCTTTCGTAAAATCACATAGATTTGAAAACTTCATTCAATGAAATCATATCGGAAAGATGTTTAACTTAAAAACATATGAAAGTGTAGTGAGAGTAAGAAATTAGTTTGCAATGTAAATGAAAAGAATAAAGTAAATGCAAACTAGATTTATAGTAGTTTGGTCGTCATGACCTACATCCACTCCCGATTCCTCTTCACTCGAGGCCATCGGCTTCCACTACGAATCTTCTTTCCAATGGACGAAGATCAACTATCCTTACAACTCTTTCTCCTTTTAACAGGCTTAGGAGAGAACATTTACACCTCTATTTTAGACCTCACTCCTCCCTTAGAAAACTTCTAACCCTAGGAGGAAGAGACTCTATAACTTAAGAGAGTTTACACCTTTTTTCTCAAGTATATTTTTTCCCTTTTCTACTCAATTTCATGTTATCCTAAATAGGAAAAGGTGGGGTATTTATATACCCCAAATGACTTCAAAAATAGAGCCAAAAAAGGTCTCATCCCTGGTTTCTCGGGTCCTAGCGGTACTACAGCCTATGTTGGGCAGTACCATTGCTTGTGCTGGGTGGTACCACTGCCTGTAGTACTACCATTGGGTAGTACCACCACCCAGTCTGGTGGTACCACTGCTTGATAGCTTGGAAAAGTATGCTCTTGACTTTTCCAACTCATAGGTAGTTCTATCTAACCTTGGGTTACTAAATGGGCCTTCCACTTGGCCCAAAATAGTCTCAACTCAAGCCTAATGGGCCTCTAATTGTGTTGGCATGGTTACACCCGAAACTAACTCAATTTTGACCTAACTATGACCAATTAAGATAACCGATTACTATACTAGAATTCTATGTTGTCCAGCATGTTATTGGTTCATTCGGTGCTTCATTTGATCCTTTGGCACATCGTCCTCTCCTTCGGCATATTGCCAAACGACATGTTGACTTCCCGTAACTTCCTATCTTCTTGGCACAATATTCGATCCTTCGGCCTGATACCTGAACTCATGGCACGAAGTCCTTCTACCTCCACGTCGATCGATCCTTCGGCTCAACGTCCAATATTCTGACATGTTCCACTCCGGCCCAACGTTTGATTCTTTTGCTTCAATCGATTTGTCTTTTCTGATCGAAGATAGTCCTGCGTCACTCAAATGCACATTAGATTATAACTTCATCAATTAATTTCATCATCAAAATCTGAGATTCAACAGTCACCAAGGTTGCCCCTATAGCCAAGAGTTCATGGCCACTAGGGCTGCTCTTCGCTAGGGTTGTGTTGAGCCTCGAATTTTGATGATAAAATCAATTGATGAGTTTATGATCTAATTTGTGTTTTGAGTAACATAAGACTAACTTCGATTAGAAAAGACAAATCGATTAAAGCAAGAGGAATCAGACATTGGGCCAAAGTGAAACATGTTAGGAGATTGGATGCTAAGCCAGAGGATCGGTCAACGTACCAGTAGAAGGTCTTCGTGCCATGAGTTCGGACATCGGGTCGAAGGATCGGACATTGCACTAAGAAGATCGGAAGTTGTGAGAGTCAACATGCCAATTGGGCAATACACCGAATGAGAGGACGATGTGCCAAAGGATCGGACGAAGCGCAAGATGAACCAATGATATGTTGGAAAACATAGGATTCATGCTTATAATCAATTATATCTAGATCAAGGTAGTTTAGGTCTAATCAAGTCGGTATTTGGGTGAAACAATGCCAACTCAATTAGGGGCCAACTAGACTCGAATTGAGGCTCTTTTGGGCCAAATGGAAGGCACATTCAGTGACCCATAGCTGGCCCAAGTGGTGGCACCACTAGACTGGGCAGTGGTACTGCCCAAACAGTCTTCCAGATTATGTCAAGTAGTGGTACTGCTAGTCTAGGCGATGGTACTACCCAGTGTCAATGCTACAAGAAGTGGTATTGCCAGGACCCGGGAAACCCGGGATGAGACCTATTTTGGCTTTATTTTTTAATCAATTTGGGGTCTATAAATATCCCATCCTTTCTTGCTTAGTAGAACATGAAATTGAATAGAAAGGGGGAAAAGAATACTTGAGAAAAAATTAGAAACTCTCCTAGGGTTTAGAATCTCTTCCTCCTAGAGTTAGAAGTTTTCTAAGGGAGGAGTGAGGTCTAAAAGAGAGGTATAAAGGTTCTCTCCTGGGCCTATGAAAAAGAGAAAGAGTTGTAAGGGTAGTTCATCTTCGCTTGTTGAAAGAAGATCGGTAGTAGAAGTCGATGGCCTCGAGTGAAGAGGAATCGGGAGTGGATGTAGGTCACAATAACCAAACCACTAAAAATCTGGTTTGTATTTACTTTATGCTTTTCATTCATATTACAAACTAATTTACTTATTCACTATGCTTACGAATGTTTTTAAGTTAAACTCTTTTCCGAAATCGATTTTCATTGAACGAGAATTTTCAAACCGATATGATTTTACAAAAGTACTAGTTCACCTCCCCTCCCCCCCAAGTGTCGATATAGTCCTAACAGTTAGTATCAAAGCTAAGTTTCTTTTTGTTTCGTTTAACACCTAAGAGAAATGGCTTTTACTGGCAATCAAGAGGGTCTTTCTATCATTCATCCTCCTATGTTCAATGGGATGAACTACACATATTAAAAAACTCGAATGAGAGTTTTCTTACTTTCTATGGATTTGAATTTATAGAATATTATCGAAAGTGGTTTTCAAATATCTTCCAAACTAATGAATGAATGGAATAATTTAGAGAAGAAGACTTTTTCTTTGAATGCTAAAGCTATGAATGCTTTATTTTGTGCTTTGAACAAAAATGAGTTTAATAGTATTTCTTTATACAAAACTGCACATAAGATTTGGCACACACTAGAAGTAACTCATGAGAGTACAAATATAGTTAAAAAGTCTAAAATAAATCTTTTGATATATGATTTTAAACTGTTTTGAATGGAGCCAAACGAAACTATTATTGACATGTATACCCATTTTATGGATGTCGTCAATAGTTTGATATATCTTGGCAAATATTTTTCTAATCTTAAACTTGTAAATAAGATTCTAAGATCCATTCCAAAAAGTTGGGATGCAAAAGTAATGGTAATACAAGAAGAGAAGGACCTAAAAAATTTCTACTTGAAGAACTTATCAGGTCTTTAATGACCTATGAAATGATTTGTATTGAATATGATGAATATGAGAACTACCTTCCAAAGAAGAAGAAGGATTTGACACTTCAAACAATAGAAGACTACTCGAGTAAAAGCTCAAGTGATGATGACATAGAAATTTTGATAAAAATATTTAAAATTTTTATAAAAAAGACTAATTATAAAAACAAACTTAAAAATGACACAACAACTTACTATAAATCGAAGAAGTTACCAAAGAGGAAGAAAGCAATCAAGGCGACATGGGACGAATCGAGTATATCCGAAGATGAGGAGCTAACCATTAAAGGCGAGATAGCAAACTATGCCTTGGTGGCTTTCGACAACGAGGTAAGGGACTCAACCAAAACCCCTTTACTTTACTATGAAATTACTTAATGCATTTCATGAGTTATTTTTAAATTAGTATATAAAATGTAAATAAACAAAAATGGGATCATGCTTCTCTTTCTAGTGATTTTGAAAAATTAAGCATGACAATTGCATGTTAACTCTTTGCACTAAGTATGAAGAGTTAGATTCACTTAAGAAGAAAAATTCATTACTACAATAAACAAAAAAATTTCTATTGAAAATTCTTTATATTTAATGAAATCATGCTTGATGATTTAATGATGCAAGATGATTTGAAGTAATGATTTTTGTGATTTATGGTTTATTGATCTTGATGACTCTTTTGATAAATCTTATTTTTTGGTCTTAAATGATGATGCATGTTTTTGTTTGTCATAAAAAACAAAGGCATGCTTGTATGAAATAAATCACATATATCTTATTGAGATATAAAAGACAAAGGCATGCTTGTATGAACAAAGACATACCTTTGTTTGGCATAAAAGACCAAGCATGCCTTTGTTTGGCATGCCAAACAAATAAATCACATAAATCTTATCGAGGCATAAAAGACCAAGCATGCCATTGTTTGGCATAAAAGACAAAGGCATGCTTGTATGAACAAGGGGAATGCATTATTCTTAAAAATGTCTCTATCCCTAAAATCTTATCGATTTTTCAATAAGAGATTAATGAATCTATTTATGTCATTTTGAATCTGATTTTGATGATTTAATGCTTTGAATTTAAATAAGTTTTTATCCTAATCATGTTCTTGATATTTATAACTTTAGATTTATTTTATGTGAATCAAGATCTCTTCTTTATTCTCCTATGTTTCTTTTTGCCATTTACTAAAGAGAAGAATTATCCATATGAATCATGGTTTCTCTTGATTTCTTGAAATTATAACTTGAGAATTTTTTATGAATCAAGATGTTTTATCTCCTATGTTTCTTTTTCACTATTTACAAAAGGAGAAGGATCTAAATGAATCATGATTTTTCTTTCAAATTCTAGGAATTATAACTTGAAAATTTTAATATATGAATCATGATCATAACAACTTGAGATTTCTTATACATGAATCAAGATATTTTATTCTCCTATGTTGCTTTTTATTTACAAAAGAGAATATCTTTTTCGGAATTCATAACTTAAGATTTTCCTTACTATTCGGTCTCCTAAGATTTCTTTTCATTTTTTTTTTTAAAGGAGGTCAAAATGAATCATATCTTTTGGTATTCACATAATTATTGATATTATATCTTTTTTGACATGATTTTCATTATGTACAATTCTTTTGTATTTATGATTGTATACCTTATATGATGCTTAGAGAATTGATATATAGGGAAAAGAAGTATAACATTGTATTATTCCCTTCTTTTTGACAACGACAAGGGGGAGACAAAATTGCTAACTTGCACATCTCAAAAGAGAAACAAAGATTGCTAGCTTGCACATCGTAAAGAAAAGAAAAATTATTAGCTTGCATATTCTAAAATGATGTAAAATTTGCTAGCTTTCATGTTCTAAAATAATGTAAAACTTGCTAAATTCGCTAGTTTGCAAATTGCAAAATGAAGCAAAAATTGCTATGTTACCCATCTCAAGAAGCAAAACTTGCAAACTTATATTAAAAGAAAAGCAAGAATTGCTAGCTTACAATCTCAAATGAGGCAAAAGTGTTATCTTGCCCATCTCAAGAAGCAAAGAATTACTAAACTTGCACATCTCTAAAACATGCTAGCTTGCATGCTCAAAACATGATAGCTTGCGTGCTCAAAACTTGCTATCTTACTAGCTTGCATATTTCAAAATTTTGCTAGTTACACTTTTCTCCTTTTCGTTGATTACAAAGGGGGAGAAGTTATGACATGAAATTATGCATGAATATTATGACGATGCATACAATGAGAAGTTATGATGATCATGTATGGTATGATGTAATTTTATATTTTAAAATTATGGATGATGATCCAGAATCATGTATGTAATAAAGATTTTATATTTTGAAAATATACATGATGATTTGGTATTATGCATGCAATACTTCAACTTATGATTATAATGCATGCAATGATGAAATATTCATGATTAAAATTACTTTGACTTGAATTCAAGGTTCATCTTAATTTTGACATATTGATAGGGGGAGTTTAGTTTAAACTCCATCATTAATTGATTGTCATCTTCAAAATTGGGGAGATTGTTGAATCTCGGATTTTGATGATGAAATCAATTGATGAGTTTATGATCTAATCTATGTTTTGAGTTACATGGGACTAACTTTGATCAGAAAAGATAAATCGATTAAAGCAGGAGAAATCAGATGTTGGGCCGGAGTGAAACATGTCAGGAGATTAGACTTAAGCCGGATGATCAATCAACGTACCGGCAAAAGGTCTTCGTGCCATGAGTTCGGGCATCAGGCCGAAGGATCAAACATTGCAATAAGGATATCAAAAGTTATGAGAGTCAATATGTCAATTGGGCAATACACCGAAGGAGAGGACAATGCGCCGAAGGATCGTATGATGCGTTGGATGAACCAATGACATGTCGAACAATATAGGATTCAAGCTTGTAATCAATTATGTCTAGATCGAGTTAGTTTAGGTCTAATTGAGTCGGTATTGGGGTGAAACAATGCCAACTAGGCCCGAATTAGGGCTATTTTGGGTCGAGTGGAAGGCCCATTCAGTAACCCATAGCTGGCCTAAGCGATGGCACCGCCAGACTAGGTGGGAGTACCGCCCAAACACAGTCTCTCAGATAGTGTTAGGCGGTGGTACCACTAGTGATATGAATGAGCAAGTTGATTATAATTCTGCCAAAGACCCTTTAACTATTTATGGAGAACCAATGACAAGAGCTAAAACTAAATGGATGAAAGAAGCCTTAACTTGTTTATTGGAAGGCATTTGGAAGGAGCAAGCTGGTTAAAACTTGGTCAAGGTTCTATAGATACAAGAAGAGCCTAAAATAGTCAACCTGATTCAAATAAGTCCACATCATGAAGAGAAAGTCTAGCCTTAAGAGAAGGATGAATTTTTAGCCCATTTTGAAGAATAAAGGTTATTTAGCCATATTGGACCATATTAGGAATTTTGGGTTTATTCATGAATAATTATTCAAATCAATTCAAGGTAGATTTATGAGTAATCTACATTCATGCATTATGAATATGAATGTCATTTAATATTTTTTAATGGATTCATTCTCTTTGTACTATATAAATAAGGCTAACTCTCTTTGTAAGGAATTCAATTCAGAAGTATATTCAACTTTCAACATCGGTGAGTGTTTTATTTTTAAGTTCTTGTATGAACTTTGGAACTTATCAAGCCTTTCTACTTGTGGTATTCAAAACCCAAAAATCTTTATTTTTTCTTTTATCTTATCATGCTTCTTAGTTTATGGCATTTTAAGGGAATCAAAGTGTTGTTCTAATTACTTCATCAAATTTTCACTGATAAATTGATTAGAATAGTTTTCCTAACTTCAATCTTGAACGATCCATCTTGTTTCAATTCATTGGAGGGGGTGAATTTGCATTCCATATGTATCATAACTCTTTAGCTATCAGGGTGTATAGTTGCTAAGTTGATGATTTACATCATTTGGTATCAGAGCTCGTCTCAAGTTTGAGGTTTGTGTATCCATTTATCTGCTATCTTTTATATTTTCCTTTTCTCTTCTTCTTCTTCTTTTTGGCCAATATCTATAATTATTGTTCTTCCTTCATCTTCATTATTGTGCTTCTTATGTTATTACTATTCTTCTTTGTAATTTCACACTTTATAGTATAAAAAAAAAGAAAAAAAAAGAAGAAGATCAAAAAGTCGAAAAACAAAAAGAGAGAAAATCAAAAGGTTAAAAAAAAAAGAGGGAAACTCAAAGGTCAAAAAAAAAAAAAGAGATCAGAATTAAAAAAAAAATTACGGATTCAAGGAATTCTTGCAAATTACAGAATTCAATCTTTGTTCATTTGAATTACTATTTCAGTTTAGAAATCTTTCTTCATTCCAAAAAAATTTTCTTTGTTCAATTGATATTTGAATTCTAGTCTTTGCTTATGATTAAAGTGCATTAAACACACCTTTAAATTGGCCTACCTTTTGTTTACTTTTTGTTAGGAACGAGTCAGCACTAAGAGGGGGGGGGGGGGGAAAGTTTTTGG
>LVTN01002738.1:3471-15117 GCA_001649415.1 Musa itinerans
AATCCATTGAAATTAGGAAGATCCTCATTTTAGTCTTCCAATATATGTAATCCGTCCTATTGAATATGGGTGGACATGTAATTGAATGGCCCTCTAGGTTGTCGGTAAATGCCATCTCTCTTGGGTTTAAAACCAAATGAGAGTGAAACTTGCTCTGAAACCAATTGTTAGAATCAAGAGCGGTACTAAGAGGGGGGATGAATTAGTGCAGCGAAAAACTTTTGCGATTTTAGAAAAATGTTCATTTTGATTAAAACTGATTCCGACAAAAATGGTTTCGATTCAATCCATTTTGGAGAGATTATGAACTTGAAAGCTTTCGCAAAAGTACAAGAGAGGATTAAGGAGATTTACAGTAATGTAAATTGCTCAAATGAAAAGCAAACCAGGATTTAAAATGGTTTGGTCAACGTGACCTACATTGACTTTCGGATTCCTCCTCTAACGAGGTCTCCGACATCCACTAAAGGCCTTCCTTCAATAGGTAAAGACCAACCACCTCTTTTACAGCGCTTTCTCCTTTTCATGGGTTTAGGAGAGAACCCTTACAAGTCTCACACCTCTCTTAAATGATCTCAATACTTAGAAAGGGAGGAGGAGAACTCTAGCACTTTTACAACTTTTTAACACTTCAATGACTCAAGAGTATGCCAATACTTTCGTGCCCTTTCATGCTGAAAAAAGGGTGGGGTTTTTATAAACCCCAATGGCTTTCAAAAATGGAGCCAAGAAGTATCTCATCCTAATTTTCTGGGGTACTGGCGGTACCACCACCATTACTGGGCGGTACTACCACGTGATACCTGACACTGGGCGGTACTACCACTTGACAAAGCTCGAAAACCGAGCTCTGGCGGTACCACCACTTGACAAGGGCGGTACCACCACTAGCAGCAATAACTGTCGGTGGTACCATCGCCCAGAAATCCTGGGGCACTGCTTTCCAAGCAGTGCCACCGTCGGCCAGGAATTCAAGAGCTGAATGGGCTACTCAATTCGGCCCAATTCAGCCCTATTAAGGGCCTAGTTGGCCCCTAATTAAGTTAGTGGGATTACCTCCTAATCCTAACTTAATTTATGCTCTAATTACGATAGCTAAGACTTAATCATAGCACTTCTTGTTCCGGTGCGTCAATTGCTCTTTCGACGAGCTTTTGGCGTACTTCCGGCAAACATCCGACGAACTCTTGGTAATGCTCCAGCAGACTCCCGGCAAGCTCTTGGACTTTACGATGATCTTCTTGGCAAGTTCCGATGAGCTTCTTTGGCAAGCTCTTGGACTTCTCGGTTGGTTCCGGCAGAACTTCTGACGAACGTTCCGGACTTCTAATGAACTCTTGAACTCTCGACGAGATCTCGATCATGACTCCGGCACAACACCTGCTTTATGTCTTACTGTTATCGTAGTTAATCCTGCACACTTTTCTCAACATATAGATTAGATCAAACAATTTACAATTGACTTCATCATCAAAATCCGAGATTCAACAATCTCCCTCTCTTTTATAATGACAATCAATTAATGACGGAGTTAACCTTAACTCCCCCTATCTATATGCCATACTTGAGAAAAGACATTCTTGAATTCAAGACCTTTGAATTCAAGAATCAAACCGATAAGTTAAATTCATTAAACTTATCAATATGCACATCATGCTTATGTGATGTGTGATTGTTTATACACCTACTAAATATGTATATATATTTGCATGCGATGTAGGTATATATTAAATATGTATGTGTGTGACATGTCATATTAGGAGACTAAATCAAAATCTCCTCTCTTGATAATATTAAGTCGGTAAACATGAGGCAATTAGATTAACCCATGTGACCTTCCATTATAGGTAGGGACCGATTCTTGACGTAGGTTGAGTTGGTCGAGTCCCTCGAGGCTCACCTATATCACAATTCGCTATCTTGCCTATGACATAGAGATGTCACCGATAACCTGAGGACATTGTATGCTTGGTCGAGTCCCTCGAGGGTATATCATCGAATCAGACTCATCTTGTAATGATGGTGTTGACTTAATCGAATATCATGGTTGGTCGAGTCCCTCGAAACCATGGTGGTTCGGAGGCCGAATAGGATGTGAATCACATGGAGTTATGATCGGCAAGAGTTGCTTACCTTTTGGGCTTAGCGTGATTGGTCAAGTCCCTCGAGGTTACACTAAGATGTTGATTAGATCCCGATCCCCATTAGAAGTCTGCCGGAGACTTCCGTTTCACATGCTGAGGGTGTCACGTGACTCGCGAGAAAATAATGGGAGCAGATTAAGATAAAAGTTCATATCTTGATTATTTATTTTTCTGTAAAATCTGCATGTTATTTATTTCTACTATATCTTTATTTTCAAAAAATATCGCTTTCAAATTTCTTATGTTCTTCAAGTGGAAAACAATTCAAGTCCTTTGCTTCTTGAATAGTAGTTACTTTTAGATACCAATTTTTTGAAAAAAATCTTAAAATTTTATTAACAAGTTTAATATTAGAAAAACTTTTCCCAAGAGCTTTTAAACCATTGACAACATCCGTAAAACAAGCGTACATGTCTCCAATGGTTTCGCTTGGTTTCATTCGAAATAATTTAAAACTATGCATTAAAAGATTTATTTTAGATTCTTTTAACCTACTTGCGCCTTCATTAGTGTTTTCAAGAGTGTGCTAAATGTTATGTGAAGTTTTGCATATCGAAATATGATTAAACTCATTTTTGTCTAAAGCACAAAACAAAGCATTCATATCTTTAGCATTTAATGAAAATAATTTTTTTCTTAAAATCATTCCATTCATTCATATGTTTAAAGGGTGTTTGAAAACCATATTCGATAATATTCCATAAATCAAAGCTCATAAAAAGCAAGAAAGCTCTCATTTATGTTTTCCAATACATGTAGTCCGTCCCATTGAACATAGGAGGACGAGTGATTGAGTAACCCTCTAGATTATCGGTAAAAGCCATCCTCTTGGGTGTCAAACCAATCGAGAAAAACTTAGCTCTTATACCAACTGTTAGGACCATTTTAGCACTAAGAGGGCGGGAGGGGGGTGAATTAGTGCTTACGTAAAATTACGTTGATTCAAAAAACTTTCTTTAATAAAAACCTGTATCGAAAAGATGTTTACCTTTAAAGTGTTCATAAGCATAGTGAGCAAGTAAATTAGTATGTAATAAGAATAAAAAGCAAAAAGTAAATGTAAACTGATTTATAGTAGTTCGGTTGTCCTGGCCTACGTCCACTCCCAATTTCTCTTCACTCGAGGCCATTGGTTTTCACTACTAATCTTCTTTCAATGGGCAAAGATCAACTACCTTTACAACTCTTTCTCCTTTTCCCAGGCTTAGGAGAGAACCTTTACACCCCTCTTTTACAAGTGATCCTCACACCCTCTCTTAGAATAACCTCTAAGTTCAAGGAGGAGGGACTCAACTTTCTAGCAATGTTTTCACACTCTAAACAGCAAGTTTTTGTTCACTTTTCTTGCTTACTCAAGCAAGAATAATTGGGGTATTTATAGACCCCAAATTGCTTCAAAAATAGAGTCAAAAAATGTCTCATCCCGGGTCCTAGCGGTACCATCGCTTGCTAGACTGACAACTAGCGGTACCACCGCCCAGTCTGGGTGGTACCACTACCAACCAAACTGACATTAGACAGTACTACCACTTGACACAATCTGGAAGACTATATCTGGGCGGTACCACCACTTGACATTGGCGGTGTTATCGCTTGACTCATCTATAGGTCACTGAATGAGCCTCCCAATTGGCCCAACTCAACCTCAAATCAGGCCCAATGGGCCTCTTGGTTACACCTAAAACTAACTCAATTAGACCTAGACTATTGAATATCATATTTTGATGATGAAATCAATTAATAAGTTTGTGATCTAATATACGTTTTGAGTGATGCAGGACTAGCTTCGATTATGAAGAGACAATTAAAGTAGGAAGAATCAATGTTGGGCCGGAGTGAAACATGTCAGAAGATTGGATGTTGAGTCGGAGGATCGGTCGACGTATCGACAGAAGGCTTCATGCCATGAGTTCAGGCATCGGGCCTAGAAGAGTGGACATTGCGCCAAGGAGATCAGAGTTATGGAGGTCAATATGCCGATTAGACAAAAGGCCGCAAAAGAGGACGATGCGCAGAAGGATTGGACGAAGCGCCGATGAACTAATGGCATGCCGAAAAACATGTGATTAATACTTTGTAATAATTATCTAGATCAAAGTAGTTTTAGGTCTAATTAAGTCAGTATTGGGGTGAAACAATGCCAACTCAATTAGGGACCAATTGGGCCTGAATCAAGGCAACATTGGGCTTGTTGTTTAGCTTATTTAGTGTCCTGTAGCAGGGTCTGGCGATGGTACCGCCCAGACATAATTTCCTAACTATGTCAGGCGGTGGTACCGCCAGATTGGGCAATGGTACCACCTAGTGATAATGTGTCAGGCGGTGGTACCGTCAGACTGAGCGGTGGTACTATCCAGTATCAGACTAACAAGTGGTGGTACCGCTAGTATCCCGAAAACCTGAGGATTTGAATTTTGGCTCCAAGTTTTGAAGCCATTTGGGGTCTATAAATACCCCACAAATTCTTGCTTGGAATAGACATGAAAATATAGCAAATACTCTATGATTCTAAGGTTGTAAACTCTTAAAGTGTAGAGTCCTTCCTCTTAGAGCTAAGTGATAGTCCTAAGGGAGATGTGTGAGGGAACAATTATAAAAGAGGGGTGTAAAGGTTCTCTCCTGAACTTGTGAAAAGGAGAAATAGTTGTAAGGATAGTTGATCTTCCCTCATTGAAAGAAGATCGGTAGTGGAAGCCGATGGCCTCGAGTGAAGAGGAATCAGGAGTGGATGTAGGTCACGATGATCGAACCACTATAAAACTTAGTTTACATTTCCTTTATGCTTTTTCTTTATATTTCAAACTAATTTCTTAATCTCACTATGCTCTCGTATACTTTCAAGTTAACAACTTTCTGATATTGGATTTTATCGAACGAAATTTTTCAAAACTAACATTTTTATCATAAGTACTAATTTACCCGCCCCCACTCTTAGTGCCGACTTAATCCTAACAATTGGTATCAGAGCTAATTTTTCTCATTTGGTTTAACACCTAAGAGAAATGACTTTTATCGGATTTCAAGAGGGTCACTCTATTATTCATTCTCCTATGTTCAATGGGATAGACTACACATATTGGAAAACTCGAATGAGAGTTTTCTTGCTTTCTATGAATTTTGATTTATGGAATATTGTTGAAAGCAGTTTTGAAAAGTCTTCCAAACCAATGAATGAATGGAATGATTTGGAGAAGACTTTTTCTTTAAATGCTAAAGTGATTAACGTTTTGTTTTGTGCTCTAGATAAAAATAAATTTAATCGGGTTTCTATTTACAAAACTACGCACGATATTTGGCTCATTCTTGAAATCACACATGAAGGCACAAGTAGGGTTAAATACTATAAAGTTAATCTATTGATGCATAATTTTGAATTATTTCATATGAAACCAAGCGAGACCATTGGAGACATGTACACTCGGTTTATGGATATTGTCAATAGTCTAAAAGCACTTGGTAAAAGTTTTCCTAATTTTGAACTTATTAACAAGATATTAAGATCCCTTCTAAAGAATCAAAGAATAAAAATAAACTTGAAAAGAACACAATAACTGTTAGGATCAAGAGTGGCACTAAGAGGGGGGGGGGGTTGAATTAGTGTAGTGGAAAAAATCATCAGTTTATAAAATATTTCGTTCGTTGAAAACCAATTTCGGAAAGTGCTTGACTTTAGAATGAAAGAACTAGCAATAATCTAAGAAAGTAATGATAGTAATGAAAAGTAGAATAGAAATGAGCACACAAAAATTTATAGTGGTTCAATTGTTGTGACCTATATACACTTCTGATTCCTCCTCCGTCGAGGTCATCGGCATCCACTAATGGTCTTCCTTTAATGGGCAAAGACCAACCACCTTTTTACAGTGTCTTCTCCTTTTCACGGGTTTAGTGTTGAATCTCGGATTTTGATGATGAAACTAATTGATAGTATTTATGATTTGGTTTGTATTTTGAGTGACATAGAAAGCTTCGATTAAGGAGAGACAATTGAAGTAGGTAGAATCATGTTGGGATGGAGTGGAATATGTCAGAAGATTGGACGTCGAGTCGGAGGATTGGTCGACATATCCACAGAAGGCTTCGGGCCATGGGTTCGGGCATTGGGCCAAGAAGAGCGAAAATTGTACCAAGGAAATTGGAGTTGCGGAGGTCAACTCGTCGATTGGGCAATAGGCCGCAAGAGAGGACAATGCGCCGAAGAATCGGACGAAGCGTCAATGGACCAATGATATGCCGGACAACATAATTCATGCTTTGCAATAATTGTCCAGATTGAAGTAAATTTTTTTTGTGCAGGATTAACTATGATAGTGATCGAGGCATAAAGTAAATGAAGTCCCAATGTCAAAAATGAGATATCGTTGGGAGTTCGAGAGTAAGTTGAAGCCTGAACGTTCATCGGAAGTTCTACCGGAATTGATCGAGAAGTCCTAGAGTTTGCCAAAGAAGCTCATCGGAACTTATTAATAAGATCATCGTGAAGTCCAAGAGCTTGCTGGAAGTCCGCTGTAACGTTGCCGAGAGATTGTCGGACGTTCGCCGGAAGCTCGTCGGAAGAAACCTAGACTAACTGGACCGGATTTGCTTAGTGTATGCCTTAAATTTTGTAGTTAGCACATAATTAGGATTAGAATTGGGCCAACCCAATGAGAGGATAGTTGGGCCCAAGTTTGGGCTGTATTGGACCAAGAGAAAGGTCCAAACAGTTACCAACCAGGTGAAACCGTCATGGCACAATCTTCGAGACTGTGTCAAGCGGTGGTACCGCTAGTCTGGGTGGTGGTACCACCCAGTGTTAGGCTGCAGACAATGGTACCACCCAATGCAGGCGGTGGTACCGCCCGTACCCCGAAATTTTGGGGATTTGAATTTTGGCTCCAAGTTTTGAAATCATTTAGGGTCTATAAATATCTCAGATATTCCTTCATGGAGTAGCAAGAAAAGTGAACAAAAACTCTGTGTTTCTAGAGTTAAAAACCCTTGTAAAGTATAGAGTCCCTCCTCCTAAAGTTTAGAGACCATTCTAAGTGAGACTGTGAGGGAAGCTTTATAAAAAGGGGGTGTAAAGGTTCTCTATTGAGCCTGCAAAAGGAGAATAGAGTTGTAAGATGGAGGTTGATCTTTGTCTATTAAAGGAAGATCATTAGTGGCTACCGGTGGCCTCGATGGAAGATGAATCGGTGGAGTGGATGTAGGTCACGATGACCGAACCACTATAACTCGGTTTACATTTACTTCTTGCAATTTACATTTACTACAAACTGCCCTTCTTTACTTGCTTTACATCCACTACACTCTTCTGTACGCTTTAAAGTTAAACACTTTCCAAGATTGGTTTTAGACGAATGAAGATTTTATAAAACCGATGTTTTTATCTGCTGCACTAATTTACCTCATCCTCTTAGTGTCGACTCATTCATAACAGTTGGTATCAGAGCCTCATTATTTCTCATTTGGTTTAACACCTAAGAGAAAAGGCTCTTTTCGGATTTCAAGAGGGCTTTTCTCTCATTCGTCCTCCCATGTTCAATGGGACGGACTATATATATTGGAAAACTCGAATGAGAGTTTTCTTGCTTTCGTTGGATCTCAATTTATGAAATATTATCGAAAGTGATTTTTAAACGTCTTCTACTCCAATGAAAGAATGGAATGATTTGGAGAAGAAAACTTTTTCCTTAAATGCTAGAGCTATGAACGCTCTATTTTGCACTTTGGATAAAACTGAGTTTAATTGGGTTTCTACTTGCGAAACGGCTTTCGATATATGGCACACTCTCGAATCACATACGAAGGCACTAATAGGGTAAAGGATTCTAAGATAAATCTTTTAATGCATGATTTTAAACTTTTTTGAATGAAGCCAAGTGAAACCGTTGTTAACATGTACACCCGTTTTATGGATATCATCAATGGTTTAAAAGCTCTTGGCAAATGCTTTTCTAATTTTGAGCTTGTTAACAAGATCTTAAAATCCATTTCTAAAAATTAAGAATCGAAAGTAATGGAAATACAAGAAACAAAGGATTTAAATAAATTTTTACTTGAAGAACTTATCGGGTCCTTGATGACCTATGAAATGACTCATGATGCACTTGATGAATATGAGAACAACCTTCCAAAGAACAGGAAGAATTTTGAACTTAGAACAATTGAAGATCACTCGAGCATAAGCTCAAGTGATGGTGAATATGAACTCCTTACTATGAAATTTAAAATGTTCATGAAACAATAGTTAAAGAACAAAAATAAACTTAAAAAGAACGTAACTACTTGCTCTCAACGACGACGACCCACTATTGAAGTTCTAATACAGTGGGCAAACCTACTAACAGAAGATGCCACTTAGGAGAACTATGATGACATGAAGATCAAATTCCCAAATCGTCAGCCTCGAGGACAAGGCTGATTTGAAGAGGGCGGGTCTATACCACATAGTACTAGTGGTGGTACTGCCCAGTACCTTGAAAACCCGGGGATTTGAATTCTGGCTCCAAGTTTTGAAGTCATTTGGGGTCTATAAATACCCTATAAATTCCTACTTGGAATAGACACAAAAATAGAGCAAAAACTATATAATTCTAAGGTTGTAAACTCTTAAAGTATAGAGACCCTCCTCCTAGAGCTAAGTGATAGTCCAAAGGGAAGTGTGTGAGGGAACACTTGTAAAAGAGGGGTGTAAAGGTTCTCTCCTGAACGTGTGAAAAGGAGAAAGAGTTTTAAGGGTAGTTGATCTTCGCCCGTTGAAAGAAGATCGGTAGTGGAAGCCGACGGCCTCAAGTGAAAAGGAATCAGGAGTGGATGTAGGTCACGACAACCGAACCACTATAAAACTTGGTTTGCATTTCCTTCATACTTTTTCTTTATATTGCAAACTGATTTCTTAATCTCACTATACTCTCATACACTTTTAAGTTAACATCTTTTCGATATCGATTTTCATTAAACGTAATTTTTCAAAACTAACGTTTTTAGCGTAAGCACTAATTCACCCCCCCCTCTTAGTGTCAACTTGATCCTAAAATAAACTACTTTGATCTAGACACATATGATTACAAGCGTGAATCTTATGTTGTCCGATATGTCAGTGATTCATCCGGCGCTTCATCTGTTCCTTCGGCGCATCATCCTCTCCTTCGACGTATTGCCTAATCGGTATGTTAACTGCTAGTCATAGGTGCCCAGGAAGCCAATCATATGAGTGATGGCATGTTGACTTGATACGGAATTTTTTGCTTATTATATTTTGGCATATATCACTTTATATAAACTATTACATATATGCATGTATATATTGTGATGTCCTTGGATTTGTGCAATGGGAATTGGATTGTGATGAGATCACAATAATGAGATCGATTCACCTTTAAACATAGATCCTAAATAATCCCGGTAATATGTTACTCGAGAGGAATATCATGATAACTGGACAAACTGGTGTGCTGTATACCCGTCCATATGATGGATGCAGTTGGTCTCATAGCTACTCGTGTGGGGACACTAGGGATACGGTATAGGTGCTCATTGGAGAATGAGTTCACTGATTGATCCGCTTATGGAATGCTAGATGGTTGATGGTACCTTATTGTTAGATAGTAATTTCGTAGTCCTAGTGGTGTATCTGGTACTTAGACTTGAGACACCAAGGATATCCTGTATGAGTGCTCCATTCTTCGATACCAAACTTATAGGTTTGACTGTCCTAAATCTAGTACAGTTGGTCATTGGGAGTGGCAGTCGACCTTACGAGGGCTACTGAGTGTCGATAGAGGATCGTCCACTCTCGGTGTCATGAGAGGAATATCCCATGTGTTCTTGCTCAGACAAATCCCTAGCAAGGGTCATTCGGGTTGAGAGAGAACGAGTTCTTTGGGAGAATCCGATTAGAATGAGACTCGAGTAGAAACCGTATGGGTCTAACAGCACCATGCTCGATATACGGTCTTTGGGATATTAGATGAATGAGGGACTATAGGTACATGGTAATTGAGGACAGACAGGTCTAATGGATTGGATTCCCCTGTATCGTTTGGGGACTACGACGTAGTGGCCTAGTACGTCTGTAGTCGATGAGTCGAGTGAATTATTACAAAGATAATAATTCACTAAGTTAGAAGGAGTTCTGACAGGTATGACTCACGGCCAACTCGATATTGGGCCTAGAGGGTCACACACATATGGTAGGCATTGCGATGAGTAGAGGTTCGAATATGAGATATCCACCGGAGCTCTTGTCTTATTGGATATCCAATAAGCCCCTGAATTGTTGGATCCCATGGACGAGATCCAATAAAAGCCCATGAGAGATTATTGGATAGAGATCCACTAATCTAAAAGGCTTGGGTAATTGGATGTAGATCCAATACCCACTAGGGGAGGATCCATTAGGGTTTGATAGGGGACCTCTAAATAGGAGGGATTCAGAGCCTCATAGGCTAGAGCCTTTCCTTGCCTCTCCTATTCTCCTCCCCCTCTCCACCTCAGAGCAAGCCTGGAGTTTTGAGGAGTGTCATCGCAGCCTTGCCATGTGGATCACCGCTAGAGAGGAGGACGCTTGACCTCCTTCACCCTCTCCTAAAGATCTGCAAGGAAACAGGGATATACAATCTCCCTAGGTAACGCAATCTACTCTATACGTAGTTTTAAGTTTCACGGATTTTGCGCATCAATCTTCGCACGACGACGAACATCTCTTTGGGAATAGGGGATTTTGTTTTCTTGTTCTTCCGTTGCGCATATGATGTCACACCCTTAGATTTTCCCAACAGTGGTATTAGAGCCAGGTTGTTCATGCGAATGATTGGTTTTGAACTGCATGTGTTGTGTTTAGGAAGAATTTTGAAACGTAATAGACGAGGAAGGGCAGTAACTGTTACTGCCCTTGCTGCGCCTGAAGATGGCTGCCTGCTTGCTGCCATCTTCGTGCAGGCAGGCCGGCTGCAGCGGTGGCAAGCAAGGGCGGCACCTGCGGGTGTTGGACCCACGGGGTGACGCACCATAGGGCAATGGCGCTTGTGGCTGCTGCTCCCGCGGGCAAAACCCCGGAAGGGCGGTGCCTGCGGGTGTTGGACCCACGAGCAGAGGCGCCGTAGGGCAGCGACACCTGCAGCCGTTGCTCCCCCTGTGGCCGCTGCTCCCGCGGGCAAAACCCCGCAGGGGCGATCGCCCGGCGAGGCAGCACTGCCTACGGGTGCTACCTCGCGGGCAGAACCGCCCGTGGAGGGGGTGGCGTCCACAGGGGCGCCAGCCCGCGGGAGGCAACGCTACCCACGGGGGCGCCCTAGCCCCGCCGCACAGTTTTGCCCCTCGAAATTTGAGGAATTTCAGTTTCTGTCTTTTGTCCAAATTATGAAAATACCCCTAGGAATTCAAAAATTCCCTATATGTCCCTGATTTCAGAAAATATTAATTAATTAAAAAGTTTAGTTGATTATTATTTTTATTATTATCTAGTAGTCTTACATGATAATGATTCATACATGTGATGTTTGATGTGTGGACG